>JAECUM010015530.1:0-65682 GCA_016617855.1 Megalonaias nervosa
TTTTGATATTACCACACGTTTACATAACTTTTTGTGATTCTGACTGGTCCAAATAAGCCTATGAAGTTCTTGAGTAGTATTCTCTTTTACTGATTGGCTGTGGCTGCGATCGTGCGAAAATTCTTTTTTTTACCCCGCCTTATGGAACTTTTTTTTTTACTAATACTATGAATGTTTTGGCGGCCATTTTTCGAATCGACTAAGCAAAGGGAATTGAGAAAAAAGGTCACTTCTTTCTGAATATTGCGAATTTTACCCCCACTGTGGCTCGTTATGCCATGTGTTATCAGCAACACACTGTTCACTCAGCTCTAAGGCTGCTATGGTCAGCTTTATAGCTGCTATGGTCAACTATGGTCACTCTACAGCTGGTATCCCGTCGACTCTGATCAGCTGAAAATAATCTAACACCGTGCAGTATGTATGACACGGGCATATACGATAAAACGTAATGACGTTATATACGGTAAGCTATACAAACTACGTTATCGGCACTACATTACAAAGCAATAAACAGGTTCAGAAGCGAACATACCTGCATCCGATAAGAATCCTACGGTACTAAATGTTTCTTAAAAATGCAACTTTATATTGCTAACATAAATCTCTTGCTAAGTCACAAACAAGAATAGAAAATATTTGCATTATACTACGTAAACCGAAGCTACACAGAAAATAAACGTGGTAGTACAATAGTTATAACTCATAATATACATAAGAAATTAACAAATAACTCACACATCTCTAAAATTGAAGATGTGCAAGTCCTTAAGTAGACTGCTCACTGACAAAACGTTCCGTAATGTAAAGATTTTGTTTTACGGTGAGGCATTTATACACAGACGATGCAGCCCTAAATCGTCTGTGCATTTGATGTATTCGGTTTTTTCCCATCGAAAGCACTTCGCACGTGCGGCATAGGATGAACCGAACTCACTGTTTTGAAATAGTGTACAATATACTCAAATCACCCTCGGGTATAGCTGTACACAAAAAACGAAACCCGAGTACATGAATTTAATAAATGAAGGGATTTATGCAATTCCGTGACACTCATTAATACTACATGTATTGAATTTGCTAAAATGCAGGGTTATTTTAATTTAATTGGAAAAATTGGGTGAGAAAAATAGTCTACGCCGATGTTTGTACGAACACAAGGTTATATTATTTGTCTACCCACGAGGCTACGCAAACCCCAACATAGATTCTATTAGTCCCACCCAGTCACATAATCCAAATACAAGGCCGACCAGTCCTAACACTAACCTATAAGTCCTTCGAATGACTCAGCCTGGGTTCGAACCATTGACCTCCCGCATCTGAGGCGGACGCTCTAACTAATTGGGCCACTGGAGTGGTTTACTAAACTTTACTCTCACGTTACCAGAGCCATCTAAATCTTGAAACCTCGTTCTAACGATCTAAACAGACTTGTTTGCCGTTTTAATATTCTAACTATTGTAACTGAATGTCATTTTGTTTGAAACACATTCTTTGGGCAACTGGGATAGTGAGAATGGTAATCAACCAAGTGTATTAATGTGAGATAGTAATATCACACTCTCCGGTGAGATTTCCTGTTTTACACACCCTTCTATATTCTATCTGTTTTAGTCCATGTCTCTCTTATTAGCGTACTAAAGGTAAATTGCACCCGAGGCAGCTGTTTCGGCTCCCCAAGACCTCTGGCGCCCCGTACAACCGCACCATCCGCGCCCCGTTATTACGCTACTGGTCTCTCTGTCTTCACAAGCATTCTATTTGATTCTGTCTGTTAAAAAAAAGGATTGAATTAACTGTGTAAAAGAGTTTTGTACCAAAATATGTCCTACATAGATGATCAGTGCTTTTCTGGTTAATTGCGCTGGGTCGGTTTTTTAGACTTATGATATGACCACCCAGATTACTAAATGATTTGCACCTTATACATCAAAATCGATCCTTTATTAAATATCAGGAAATACGTGATTGAAATCCCAGAGATTTTTCTTTGCAGCGTATGTACCATACGTAACAATATTATCAACTGTTTTTTTAATGGTTTTCGATATTTGATGCAACACCCTTTGCACTCTATCTTACCGTAAGGTTTCTAATAGGCTTTAATTATTCTTATATTGTAACTTCATCTTAACTTATGATGATTGTTGACAATGGTAAGTGACAATACATGTTTATTGTTTATGTTATGTTTATTGTTGTATGTTATGTTGATAGTTGTATATTTTGTTTATTGTTGCATATGTTATGTTGATTGTTGCATGTTATGTTTATTGCTCTATGCTGTGTTTATTGTTGCACAGTTATGTTTATTTCAGTATGCAATTTTTTATTGCTGTATGCTATGTTTATTGTGTATGCTATGTTTATTTCAGTATGCAATTTTTTATTGTGTATGCTATGTTTATTGTGTATGCTATGTTTATTGTGTATGCTATGTTTATTGTGTATTGTGTATGCTATGTTTATTGTGTATGCTATGTTTATTGTGTATGCTATGTTTATTGATGTATATTTATTGCAGTATGTTATGATTGTTGTTGCATAGTTATATTTTTTGTTGTATCTTGTGTTTCTTGTTGCATGTTATAATATTTTTATGCTATGTTTATTGTGGTATTTATGTTATTGTTGTGTGTTATGTTTATTGTTGTATGATATATTTATTGATGTATGCTATGCTATGTGTATTGCTGTATCTTACGTCTATTCTTGAATGCTTTGTTTACTGTTGAATACTATATTTAGTGTTGCATGTTATGTACGTAATGCTTCACTTTTAAGTTATATTTATTTTTTTGTTATGTTTATTACTGCATTATTGCAATATGTTATGTTTATTGCTGTATGTTATGTTTATTGTTGCATGTTATGTTTATTGTCGTATGTTATATTCTGTTTTTTATCTGCTGTTGTTTTCAAGCGTTAATCCAATCAAATTTATCCAACAGGTGGTTAGCTGAACGGTTGGTTTATTCGCACTTTTTAAAAATTACTGCATATATCATGTGATGGAAAAGGAAGTTGACTGCCTTTCCCATGGACCCACTGAGACTGGTCTTGGGTGATATCGAACCTGCTACCCTCCTCAGTCTGGGCTGCCGCGGTTTTCCAACAGAAAAGCGCGTGATATAGATTTGAAATATAGTCCGCATTACTCTTGATTTCCTGTTCTCAATGCCAGCCAGCCATTCCGTTACTTGCTTTAGGCTTCTCTGATTCTGCTATGCAAAACAAAAGTGAAATCTAAAGGGGCCTGATCATTTCCACAGAATCGAAACAAGAATAGGGTTGACGGGTAAGAAAGAGCTATCAGGAGATGACAGATTTCTCGTAATTATTTCTTATTTATGTTCTGTCTACAAACCAGTGCCGGGATCACTTTTCTGGGAAGCAATCAGCTAATTGGAAATAACAGATGTTGACACGAAGTCACACAGGCTGAGAGAAATTGAAGGGCTTGATAGATGTAGATCAGTTATAGTATACTAGTGAATCGGAACCCTGGCCCGGCTGGCACAACTGTCTAGGGATATACGTTTCATTCGGACTCAAAACTCCATAATAAAAATACCATATAAAGAGTGTCTCTCATTATCACTGAAATTTTGTCATGTATGAACAAATACAAAAGAAAGAGTTAACGCGATGTTTCATGTTTATAACCTCATTCAGGGCGAACTTTGGAAGATCAAAACCGGTGAAATTGTTTGCTAAGAAAGTTGGGCAATTATGAGGCTTGGACGGGTCAACTCCATCTGGTATTTCAATTTTTGAGTGAGGTTTAATGACATCACTAAAACAGATCCGTCCCTATACAAATAATTCTGTGCAAAATCTCATATTTGCCAACAGCTGTCAAAAAAGCCATTCAAAGACGAAGATAGAAAATATCTTTCAATCCAGTAATTATAAAAGAATTTTATCACTACAGAGAGATAAAACGGGAGATAATTTCAGTGTTACCTTCCTTTACGGATGGACTAAAAATACTGTGTGCCAATTAAAACGCCTGCAGATATTGGTTAAATATACATTAGCATGCCTTTGTCATTTAAAATAGCCAAATAGGTAAAAAGAAGTTATTAATAATAGCTAAACATGTACCATGCGTCATTGAAAATTGTTAGATACGTACCATACATTATTGATGATCATCAAATACGGTCAGTACGTCAAAGATTTCGCTATGCAGGCAATGCAACACAAAAAAAACAACACCCCATATGATGTATGCAGTTCAATGTCTTGCATGTTTTAGCTGCGAATAAATTGCTGAGTGGACTGAACAAAAAGTTTGCTGAAGTAACCTAAAGCGGGCTTAGTACAAACAAAGCAGACTTTTGTTGTCAATGTATTGTGCGCAGAAATGAATTTATTTACTAAGTGACTAGTATTTATGCCTAACAGTTATTTATGCCTAATAGTACTGTGCAATACGAAATATTTTTTGTTCAGTAAGCTCGAATACATTAGAGTTATATTTAAAACATAGTCTCATTGAAACGAGGCTATCGGTTGATATGCGCATGCCTTTGAGACCAATCGGGAACATCGTTGTTAAATATCAGCCATCCGGCAAGACTGTACGGGCAATCATAGCTTGAAGTTAAAAATAAACTTCTCTCATTTAAAATCTCGGCTTCTTTTCAACATTCGACTCCTGTTAGGAGGCTGTTGAGAGGTTCCAGATTTGAGATAAAATAGTCCATGTACATCGAGGTCTCTTTCAGGTCTGGGATCATTGATTACTAATTGAGCAGGATACCAGTCTCAAAGTGGTGGCACATTGCATATCGCCTAGTTACCTTGAAAAAAGATGCAAAGCACCCAATTTACATTGCACAGAAAAGTCCGCGCTATCTTCAGTCAAGAAGTACATGTTTTGTGTACAGGGTCGATTAGTGCACAGAATCCTTATTTTCTCAAATGTTTTTGATGTTTACGGTTTCATGAACGAAGCTGAATGAAGCAAAACTTTTGTTAATTGGGTTGACATGCAAAGAAATAGTCATCAAATTCAAAAGTAAGTCGTAACATTGTTTCTTACTACTGTTTAATCAAGGGGGGGGGGAATGGTGAGGACCGTTTTTGAGGTAAACTGCTTTGTAGGTCAAAATAACCGATGGTGTTCAATCGAAAACAAGGTATATATGATAAACATAATATAGTCGATGTTTATAGTCTTTTACCAGAGTGTTGATCAAATGATACATGAATAAACTGAGGACACTCTGCTGATCAATGATATGATAATAAACTGAGGACACTGTGTTGATCAAAGACACAAGAATACAAACATATTATCGTCGATGTGGATAGTCTTACCAGGGTGTTGATCAAATAATACATTAATAAACTGAGGACAAATTATTGATGAACGATACGTGAATAAACGGAGGACGTTGTTGATCATCGATACAAGAATACAAACAAATTATCGTCGATGTGTATAGTTTTACCAGAGTGTTGATCAGACAATACTAGGTCGTCGTGATCATATTTAGTCTGTGTTTGGTGTAATTAGTCTAAACTGTAGATGGCTGTGCTGCAGCTGTCAGAATTAAGCATGATGTTCTGAAGATTTACGCTGAATGACTGCTGGAACTTCTTTTCTCTGAAGTGCAGTACATCGCCAGTTGTGTTGAATTGAAGAAGTCTTTTTCAGTGCAGTACAATAAATGATTTGTGTGTATGTGTGTATGATTTGGATTTTTTAACGTAACTTTAAAATTTTTCAGTCATATCGCTACGATGTCTGCAGTATGGCAGTTTATAGCGATGTCTAGCACTGATGTCTAGCATCATGCCGCAGACATGTAGCATCATGTCCCACCCAGTCACATTATCCTGACACCAGGCCGACTAGTCCTAACACTAACCTCTTAATGCTGAGCGCCTAGCGAGGCAGCTGTTAGTACAATTTTTAAAAGTCTTTGATATGACTCAGCCGGGGTTCGAACCCGCAACCTAACGCATCCGATGTGGACGCTCTAACCACTAGGCCACCGCCGCAGCGGTCCAAGAAATGAAGGGAATCGGCTGAGTATACATATCATTAATATTGTCTTAGTTTGGTTAACTGTATTTCTATTTTAGGTAATTTTGCGCATTCCTTTGTAGAAATTTTCCTCGACCAAAATGATACCCAACTGTATGCGGTTTTTCTTATGTCGAACTATCGTTCTGTTAATATATGATTTTTATTATAAACTATAGTGAGAAATATGGAAAATTACTAGTAAAATATTTTTCATATTATTTTAATTCTAATATTTTACAAATGAAAATACAAAATATCCCATGATGCCTTATTGTGTCTACCTATTGAAGTTATACGTGCAGTTTGACAATGAGCATTCTGAGAGACAAAGTAATAGACTAAAACCACATTACCTTGCGAGCATAGAAAATGTTCTTTGTGCCGAAGACATTTAATTCCCTACTGTTCACGAATCTGAAAGGTAAAATTTCATGAAGAAAAAATAAAAATTATTTTCTGTTTCATACAATGTCAAAATGGTAAGAAAATATGGTTTGTACACATATGGAATGGATTTCGTGCGTTCATATATCCTAGAAAAATATTTGGCCAACTTGAGTTTCCTTAATTATGTTGTTGTTGTTGTTATAGGGTTTAACGCCATTTTTTAGCACAAGATAGGCTATACATGGCGGCCAGTATTAATGGTGGAGGAAGAACCCTGGAAAACCCCGGGAAGAACCACCGACCCACGAGAAGCTACTGGCAGGCTTTCTCACGTACCCACGTTAGCCGAGTCTGGACTCGAACCCACACAGACAGAGGTGAGATGGCAGTGATCCGTAACGATCAGCGCTTTAGACCACTCGGCCACTCGGGGCCCCCCTTAATTATGTGAATTTATACCAGTACCGTATATACTTGGTTATAAGTCTTTTCCAAATGCATACAACATAGACCCTGATAATGCATAATGCGCCGGCAGATTAGGCGCTATATTGTTTATTGTACTGATTACTCCTAACAAACTGCATAAACCCATATCTGCCTAGTCCTTACACTAACCTCTTAATGACGAGCACCTATTGAGGCAGCTGTTTTAGTACCATTTTTATAAGTCTTGGGTATGACTCGGCCGGGATTCGAACCCGCGACCTCCCGCATCCGAGGCGGACGCTCTAACTACAAGGCCACCGGAGTATATACAAGAATATACAAGAAATGGAAAACTAAGTTAAAAGTTAGTCCAAAAGTGCTGTTTGTTTTTGAATACAAACAGGCCAATGGTGACTAGTACATGTGTACTGAGAATGTGAAATCCCGACATGAAGAGTGATAATTATTGGAAGTAAATACAATACTTATGTGTCCAAAAAGAATAAAAACATTATGTGTAAAAAAAAACCCAAAACACCACCACCCTAAAAAAAACACAACAACAAATGTTTGTGTTTTTAAATGATACGAATAACAGAATGTTAGCAATCGTCAGGCTAAATATCATTACATGAAAATAAACTTTGCTACATATGAACCTGTTCACAATGAACATAGGCCTGTTCACAAAGAACATAGGCCTGTTCACAAGGAACAGAGGCATCTTCACAATGAACACAATGAACATAGGCCTGTTCACAAGGAACATAGGCCTCCTCACAATGAACACAAGGGACATAGACCTGTTCACAAGGAACATAGGCCTGTTCACAAGGAACATAGGCCTCCTCACAATGAACACAAGGGACATAGACCTGTTCACAAGGGACATAGACCTGTTCACAAGGAACATAGGCCTCCTCACAATGAACACAAAGGACATAGACCTGTTCACAAGGGACATAGACCTGTTCACAAGGAACATAGGCCTGTTCACAAGGAACATAGGCCTCTTTGCAAGGAACATAGGCCTCTTCACAAGGAACATAGGTCCCTTCACAAGGAACAGATGCCTCTTCACAATGAACACAATGAACATAGGCCTGTTCACAAAGAACATAGACCTCTTCACAAGGAACAGAGACCTGTTCACACTGTGCATAGGCCTATTCACAATGTACATAGGCCTATTCACAATGAACATAGACCTGATTACAATGAACTTAGGGCTGTTAGGAATGAATGGAGTCCAGATCACAATTAACTTTTCTCGTATCTCGATACTTGAGAAGGTAATTCGAAGCTTTGGATGTTCATTTATAGCTCAAGACGAACACAGTGTTACAATCAGATTACAATCCTTAACTCATCCAAGGTCTTGAATTTATTGTATTAGGGTTCGTGAAGATACAGTTGATAAAGCTGAGCCAGCATTTTTATACATAACCACATCTTAGTGGGATCTCATCTTATTACTCCAATCCAAATAATGACGGATGAAAAATACACCGATCGGTTTGGTATAATCTGGTTTTTCCGATCCCTGTCAAAAGACCCTATATACCCCACCCAACTCCGACATGAAACATAGGGATCTCCTTTCCAATCAGTTGAGATTTTTATCGGAATAAATACAAATATAAGTAAATATTAAGAAAACGAAAAGTTTAAACTACAAAGACAATTTAGGATAGTAGAGTTTCAAAACTGTTTATTGTTTTCACACACAATGTCGACGTTTTGGGTATTTGCTTTTCTCTATAGCTCACGTACATGATAAGATCGCTGTGTCACATATTTCATTTCTAATTAGTAACTTTAGAAAGATCGGACTGAATTTGTTATACAGATTTATGTGTACAATGTTTCGGTTGAATTCAGTTATCGCTTTTCTTTCCACCAATGTTTGAAATCATCGTATAAAAATATCAGATAAACCTTTAGAATTATAAGAACATAAAGTACAGCAAGAATCACTGTCCACCAGCATGTACCTGGTAAATGAGGCATTTAAAGCATACATTTCACCTATATGCAATTAATTCCTGGGTTCGAGTCTCAGGCTCGGCCAACGTGGGTATGTAAGAAAGCCTGCCAGTAGCTTCCAGTGGGTAGTTGTTTTTTTTCTGAGATTTTTCCGGGTTTTTTCCACGGGATACACTCGCCGCCATGTATAGCCTATAATGTGCTGAAAAGCTCATAACGACATCATTAATACGCTCCTAACGCTGGAGACGAAAGGGAGACTAATCGCTAATTAACATCTGAGAATTGCTGAAAGACCTCTTGGTATATGAGGCACCCTAGGGGACAAAATTTTTGGTCCATTGAGAAAGTAGCAGCTGAAACTTTTCAATCTCACATGTTCACAATTTCAATTTCACTCGTTGAATCAAATTGTAAATGTTGACAGTTACGTCGAAATTTTCAATTTTATCTGTTGAATTACTTAACGGTGTTATTTACACTTTCATCCTGCCATAGTTTATAAGTTTCCTCTTGCAGAGTTAGTTTTCGTCACCAAAATATCAAGAACAAATTGTTTTGTTGCTTTTTTCACTTTTAAAAAATATTTCATAAATTCAGTTTGTATTCCGTTAAATTAAAGGGCTTTGAGCTGTGTATTGATTGTAGCGTGATCTTATTAAAAGGAATTAGCAATTTTCGGACATGCTTGTGCCGAACATTTTTATTTTGTCGCACACTTCTAGCAAGAAAATTGTGTGTGCCTCAAAAGTGACTCACTCAGGATCTAATAAGGGCCTGGTAATTATCATGCAAAAAGGGCACATTGAAAAGTGTATCTCATGGTAAAAAGGGGACCTTACTGTATCATGAATTGCAGGCTTGGTTCAAAAGGGCACCTCATTCTATCATAAATTGCAGTAACGGATCAAAAAGGCAAATGATTTTAGCATTAATTGCTTGGACGGATGAAAGGGGCAACTCATTTTGTCAAGAATTTTAGGGGCGAAATATAATTTAAGGGAGCTTCTTTATACGAATCCTTTCCAGGCATAGTTTTAACCAACCAACCATAAAGAACACTTGCTATAGGAAAAGTTCTAGTTGCTTCGCGCTCACTTTTTGGGCAGGTGATGGTGGTGGGAGGTCGCTGGCTTCGCTTCCCTATCCGACTCTGAATTGTCGTTTATTATTATTATTATTATTATTATTATTATTATTATTATTATTATTATTATTATTATTATTGATGGTGGTGGTGATGGTATTGACTAAGGAAATCTTCAGAAGGAACAGTTGATTTGTAAAGTTCGAAACATCCAATATTTCATATGTAGTTCATAGCAAAATTCACGTTAGAAATAAAAGGGGCATTTTGCAAGTGAATAAAGGGCAAATTGTTAGGAAAAACGCATTGCACAATGTAAGAATGGCCTGATGCAGTAAAAAAATTGGGGAAGGAAAACCCTGCCGCGACGTCTTTCAAAAAATGGCAGAGCCGGAGAAGCGAAAAGGGACGTTACTCAAGTAAGATACAGATGTGACACTTATTGCACACGCTTGTGCACTTTGTTGCAGACAATTCTTGCCACAACTTTGCTACAGCCTTTCTTTAAAAACTCACATTTCGTAATAGTGCATTGCACTCACGACGACGCAGGGCCGTAGAGAGCGATCACGGGCCCTGGGGTAAGAAAAAACACCAAGAGCCTCTCCTAGTGCTTGTTCAAACAAAATTTTTCTTGTATCAAATTAAAAAGTGTTGATCGGACCGGGCCCCCTTACGGGCTCGGGCCCCGGGGATATATCCCCGGTTGCCACCCCCTCTCTTGTCGGCCCTGCCACGACATATCTCAGCTCCAAGTAGAATGCTTAGGATATGCACATAATCCTTGGGAAACTGAACTAAACACAAGAAGGACAGTGTCTTGCATGTTAAGATTATAATCAAGACAGTGTCGTACCATGTGTGACCTTGACCTCAATGCCCCAAGGTGGAGCGAGCTTGTATGAATAAATCCATCAGGGTGCTAGCGAATGAAAAATAAAAACTTTGACTAAGACCTTAATTCAAATTTTCTATATGACTGACGCAAATATCAGAAGCAAATTGTTTTCTCTATGACTAAGACCGAAAGATCAAAGAGGCGAGAGTTTCTGTACAGAATAGTCTAAGCTGCATTATGGTTCACCTTAACTAAGAAGAAAACTCATCCAGAGATACAATAAATATAAGAAAACAAAACAAAAAAATAGCCAAAACTTAACACAAATTTTCTATGTTTGTGAAAATTACCCTAAAGTCAAAATGCAAATGTGCATGCCAATAAATAGTCTTAGCTTCGTTAGGACTCATTCCAAAGTATGAGAAAAATTACTTCAAGGAGTATATGAAGTATAAGCAAACGAAAACATTTAAACAAAACCTTATCGGACACTTTATACGAACGTTGCATTGTCTCAAATGCCATCGAAGTGTACAAGCAATTCGTTCAACGGTTGTCTTAGTTTTATAATAACGAATGCCAAGTTTGATGAAACTCAATTAAGAAGTTTAGGAAATATTAGCAAATAAAAAAGAACACCAGCACTCTAATGAAAATTTTCTGTGACCTTGAACCAAGGTAAAATGGGGCTAGTGATCCTGTTATAGAATAAATTGTCTTTGAGTTATAATTATTCGTGCCAAGGATGACGAGACTCTACAAAGGGATTTAGGACCTGTACGCAAATTAAGAAATGAAACAAAAAACCTTAATTGTTGACAACTCACATGTCGCCGTCGTTAAAGTGACTGTTATGTCTCGCTTCCCACTAACATGAGTTAAAGTAAAATTTGTGTGAAGTATTGTAGGGTAAAAGTTAGATTGCTATAACCTATTTTATTTGGTATTTGAGTACTCACCTAGATGCATTGAAATAAAAGGTTGTATTGTTCTGGAACGCGAGAAAAACTAACCTATAAAAAGTATACATGAAAGTATGAAATAAAAATTTAGAAAAATATTAATATTATAAAAGTTATAGGAAACCTTATTAAGGCATGATTTTGGAGAGTGACAGTCATTTTGCCCTATTATTGATCAGTCAGTCTTGCCAAAACAGCATTAGAAAATGCCAAGCGTTTGTAACTATTTTGCTACTCGCAACACACGTATGTGTCCTTCGATGCTGATCGGCGTTGGTATGATATCCACAATACGGTAGTAAATTGCCAAATATCCAGAGGCGCTTACTTACCGATGATGGTGCAGAGTGGAATAATATCAGCTAATGTCAAATAACAGGGAGATCACTCTTAACTCATGAGTGCAGTAATTAAAATAATTAAAATACTGATACATGCAAACGAATACTAATCAAGATAATTCAATACCAGTCTTATTTATTTATGTATTGTTTAATTTTTATTATGTTTTGGTAGAACGATGAAAATTCATTAAAATTTAGACTAAAGATGAATCTGTGAAAGAGACTATGAATGAAGCTACAAACAAAGACGTATTCTTCATTAAATTAGGAAGATGTACCCTTGATAACAAAATTTCATTCTTCGTCGCTGTAAATTCTAAAGGACGAACCAAGTAATAAATATATATATATAAGTAATAAATATATAAATATAAATATAAGTAATAAATATATAAATATAAATATAAGTAATAAATATATAAATATAAATATAAGTAATAAATATATATGACACCAATATATAAATATAAATATAAGTAATAAATATATATGACACCAATATATAAATATAAATATAAGTAATAAATATATATGAACCAAGTAATAAATATAAATATAAATATAAGTAATAAATATATATGACACCAATATATAAATATAAATATAAGTAATAAATATATATGACACTAATATATAAATATAAATATAAGTAATAAATATATATGACACCAATATATAAATATAAATATAAGTAATAAATATATATGACACCAATATATAAAAATAAATATCAGTAATAAATATATATGACACCAATATATAAATATAAATATAAATATAAGTAATAAATATATATGACACCAATATCACTTCAAAAATCTTGATGCTCATAATCATTTTTTTTTTCAGTCTCAGCTTCAAGCAGTCTCTTCATTGTTACTTCCACAGCCCGCTCCTCGCATGCCATTTTTCCCCCTGCGATCTCACAATATGTCATATTCAAGCGCTTAGTTTTCAACCTCCTAATTTTCTTTCTAGCATCTGAGATAGGGATCTGACATTATTATGGAGATGAAATTCATTTTATTGACCTGAAGAGACCTCGCAGAGTGAAGAGAGCGAGAAGACATTTCCGGGAATGGATGACTCTATCGCTTTGCTATTAACAGTGAACGTTAGAGAGGTTAATCGCATATGATGTTCGGAATAATACTGGCTCTATTTATCGGATTGTGCACATGGCGCTATTGTGTTACAGCGAATCAAGAAGTGACAGGGTTAAATAAAGCAGAACATTTAAGATTGAACTTCTACCTAAATTTGATTGGCTAATCCACACTATCATGCGTTATCGATCGGAAAGTTTCCATGTACTGAGTATTAGCTGCTCAAGCAGCCTACAGGAAATTTTTTTGTGGCTAAATTATCTCAGACGTTACCTGGAATACAACCGTATCATTGATAAAAAATGGAGCATCCAATCGTTGTAGAATAGAAAATTTCCAAGAGTGCAGGAGAAAAATCGTAATAGCGAAAGAAAAACCGATGAAATAGATGATGAGGAGGATGAAGATGATGATAATGATTGGGAGAAGAAGAGGGATACTGCTTTTGTATAAAATCACGATGTTGGCGATTGAAACGACAAATGCCATTACGAGGACGATAATGATTATGTGGATGATGACAGTTACAACGATGACGATGATTAGTACGACAGAAAAGAAATACAAGTGATCGATAGATTCATAAAGATAATATCGGGACGAAGCCTTTGCGTGTGTGGATTTTATTTCTCTATGGTTTTGATGGTTTTGATGTTAAGCATAAGGTTATTATTTTTTAACTATCGACAACAGAATACATGACACTGTTATTATTTCCACACCGTACAAGCAAATGTTTTGGAAATTAGAGCATATCTCTTTTAGCTTGCTTGGATCTGCCATCGGTAGGAGTATCCAGTAAAACGTACAATCGCAAACTGTGCTCTTCCAGGTTCGGTTTTCTGCGTTTCTGAAACACTTTATCCGACCCTTATCATGACTGTAAAACAAAGCTATGCTCTGATCACCATCTATGACATCCCAGCCATACTGATCAATTTTTCCCACAATCTATGACATCCCAGACGTATTGATTACTTTTTCCCACCATCTATGACATACCAGCCATATTGATCACTTTCCACGCTATCTACAATGTCCCAGCCGTATTGATCACTTTCCTCGCTATCTATGAATCCCCAGCTGTATTGTATGCAGTTATGATGACATTTCCCACCCGAAGGGTATTTTTTTGAAACTTCCTCTAAAATCAGCCCAACATATAGTGCCATTTTGATTATTATTATTTTTTTAAATCATTTTGGAAAGTCCTGTATTCAAGGAGAAAAGAAGCTCGTTGGCGGCTTAGTGAAGAAATTGTGAACACAAGAAAACCTAGGTGCTATAACATCAACACACTATGATCATGTTTTGAAACACCGCTTAATGCAATACAATTTCTTCATCTCTTCTAAGTTATACGTTGTTAAATTTGATAATGACGGCACGAACATGTCTCAGATACAATATCTTAGAACAGAGTACGCATCTGAATTGAGACCTTAGAGATGTATCCTTGTTTATTTGCTTGCTTGCTTGATTTATTGACTGTGTTAGATCCAGTTACTGTGTACTCTTGACGATGAGAAGAAATATTGGAATAAACATATATAATCCATTTTAAATCGTCGAACTTTAGAATCCAAAATTGTTTTCGTAGCTGCATGAGTCATTTGAATTTGACATAATTCATCATCATCATCATCATCATCATCATCATCATCATCATCATCATCATCAATCCCTTAACCCAAGAGGTCGTTGGGGCACCACAGTTGGCTTTACAACCAATTCTCTCCATCTTTCCATGTTCTCTACTGCCCTCTGGGAATTTCCAAATCCCATGCCTGTCCACTCCTTAATGTTGTCTTCCCACTTCTTTTTCTGTCTGCCTCTTCTTCTGCACCCTCGCACTGTGCCTTGCAAGATTGTTTTTGCCAGTCCAGAGGATCTTGAGACATGACCGTTCCACTTCAGTTTGCGCTTTTTTTTTTTTTTTTACAGTGATCAAGAGGTCTTCATAGGATCCGATGGCTCGTTGGATCCTGTTGTGGATTTTTTCGTTGGTTACATGGTCAATGTATGAGATGCCCAAGATCTTGCGGTAGCATCTCATTTCGAAGGTTTGAATCCTTCTTTGTAGATCTGATGTGAGCGTCCATGTTTCACAAGCATACAGAAAGATGGATATGACAACTGAGCGCATCAACCTTATTTTGGAACCAACTGCAATGTTGGTATCTTTCCATAGTGGTCTCAACCTTATTATTGCTGCTGTTGTCTGGGCAATCCTGCAAAGTAGTTCTAGTTTGGAGCCCTCATCTGTGATAATTGATCCCAAGTACTTAAAGCTTGTGACTCTTTCCACCTTCTGTCCACTGACCTTTATTTATGCACTGATGCCATTGGTGTTGTTTGTCATCAGTTTGTTTTTTTCGGCGTTAATCTCCATACCGTATGCGGTGGAGGTTGAGTCGAGGCGCTCAACCAAGTCAGCCAGTTATTTTTTTATCTCCTGCTAAACCATCAATATCATCTCCGAAGCGAAGGTTGGTGATTGTTCTTCCTCTGATGCTGACAATGCTCTTGTGGTCATGCAAGGCATCCTCCATGACCCTTTCCAGAAAAATGTTGAAGAGTGTAGGTGACAGGATACATCCCTGTCTGACTCCAACTGTTGTTCCAAACCAACCTCCTCTGCTGCCACAGATGAGGACAGCACTGGTGGCCTTGTCATAGAGGTGCTCAACAACCTGCACTAGGTTTGAGCTGATGTGTTACTTCCTCATAGTTGCCCATAAGGCTGCATGCCATACCCTATCAAAGGCCTTTTTGGAATTTATAAAGACGTGGTATAGATTCTGCTGATGCTGAAGGTATTTCTCCCAAAGGAGTCTGAGATTAAAGAGTTGTTCTGTGGTGCTCCTTCCTGCTCGGAAGCCTGCCTGCTCTTCAGCAATACTTTTCTCTGCTTGAGGCTTTAGTCTGTTGAGAATTATATTGAGGTGACTGATCAAACTGATTGTTCTGTAGTTTTGGCATAGCTGTAGGTTTCCTTTCGTGGGGAGTACGATGGCCAAGGATTGAGTCCATGTGGTGGGGCCATTCTCTGTCTGCCATATCTTGTTGCAGATTGTTGTTAGGACTGTGACTATCTTTTCTCCTCCTGCTTGAATGAGCTCTGCTGGTATGTTGTCAATGCCGGCTGACTTTCCCTTCTTTAGTGATCTAACTGCAATTTCTACTTCTTCACGAAGAATGGGGTTGTCATCAATTTCTTCTGCCTGAGGGCAATTTAGTATTGCTGGATCTCCTTGGGTTTTATGATTGTACAATTCTGAGCAGTATTATGACCATCGCTTGAGTTCTCTTGATCTTCTGTGAGGCATTTTCCTGATTTGTCTTGGATGGTGGTAGTTTTCCCTTGTTTATGGGTTGTGAGATCTTTCACCAGTTAATATGCCATTTTGCTGTCATTTCTACTCAGACTGTCTTCGATTTTGCAGCATTGCCTTTCTATCCAGCATTCCTTTGCCTTTTTAATGCTTTTCCTGATCATACTGTTTATCTCTCTGTATTTTCTACTCCTTCATGATCTCTTTTTCCCTTTTTCAGTTCCCTTCTTTTGTCGCATAGTTCAAGGACATAATTATAGAGAGCAGAAAGAAATCTTTGGCACTAGAAAGCAACAAACATATGTTTCTATGAAATTAAAGTGTTATTATGTACTGTACAGAAAGGTTTTACGTTTTTACGCACATTAATTATTATTTTTTGGGAATAAAACCTGACTAATAAATCTTACAAAATACGGCATATGTCTGGTATGAACAAAAGCTTTTATGTGAAAACCAAATAAAAAGTATTTATTGACCCTCCTTTAGATATTAAAGTGAAGGCAAGCCAAATTAAAAATATTTAAATGATTAATTTTATATATTATCGTGATAGCTTATTTTAAAAGAAAACTATTTAGAAGGATAATTCTATATTAGAAATGAAATAAAATTCATAATATCAGAAATATTTCTTTTGTAGCATTCCACTTCATTTCATTAATCCTTTGATATTTCAGAACTGAGGGCGGAAAGAAGTTTAAAAAGCATGATTCGGAGCGCTCATAATTAAAATTAAAACGTAATTAGACATTTTATGAGGCATGAGAACGCATAAACATGTCATAAAGTTTGATACTGAATGTCGGTAGAATGATTTCTTTCGATTTATATACATGTTGTTAATAGCACAAACTGTCCCAGAATGCATTCTGTCTTTTCACTGTGAATGTCTGTACTAAGTCAAGTTGATGGTAAATAACATACGTAAACCTTTCCACAGAGAACAGTACTATTATTTTATTGTTATTGCATATGTCTTCACAGCTGGGATACGTTTTAAGGAAATAGATTTAAATTAAGTGGTGTTTGCTAGTGAAGTCTTGAAAATAGTTGTGCTCACCTGCATGACGGAATTAGAAACAGCAATAAACGGGGCAATGAAATGACCTATTTGATAAGTTTCATAGCGAAAACTGTCATAACTAAATCTGTGTCGTAAAAATGATCAAGAAAGCGGAAAACGTGACCTTGACATGGTTAGAAAAGATCTTAGTAACTGCATTTCATTAATCGTATATTCTGTATCTGACACAACCATAAAAATCCAACACTAAGACATTTGCATCGATTTAAAACAAAAAGACGAACTTTGCTCTTCTAATAGCTACATGCCAATTTATCAATACCGATCATTTAATAACCACATAACGACTGGCAACAGGATCAGGATCATCATTTTGACTAGGTCTAATTTTAGAAAGGTTTAACTGTGTTCTTTGGTATAAAGAATCTCCTCATTGGTATAAAGAATCTCCTCTTTGGTATAAAGAATCTCCTCTTTGGTATAAAGAATCTCCTCATTGGCGTATACAGACCATTTTCCACACTTTTTACAGCAGACGGAACTCCTCGGTAAGTGGTTAGAGCGTCCGGCTCGGATGCGGGAGGTCGCGGGTTCGATCTCTGTCCGAGTTACACCAAAGACTTCTAAAAATGGTACTAGCGGCTCCCTCTTTTGGCGCTCAGCATTAAGAGGTTAGTGTTAGGACTGGTCGGCCTGGTATCAGGATAATGTGACTGGGTGGGACATGGTTCTACATTTATAGCCGGTGCTAACCGACCCCGCGAGCGTTTATAACCAGCCCACAAATTCGTGGACCTATTAGGAGTCTGCGGTCACGCAATCAACAGTGGAACTTTGTTTGGGTAAACGTTGTGCCTTGTCAATATCTTCACCTTGTACGATAGGGAGCTCTTCCCACAAACCCCTTTCCTGTTTCCGGTCTATCAGGTTGATCTTCATAGTTTTTGACTTCATGGTGAAATTCCTCTCACTCTGACCCAGATGCCTTAAACTGACTGAACTTTTGCCAAAATAACCACTTAGCCCAATTTTAGATGCTTCACTTCTGTTATGAGTCTTGTAATTTTCCTTTACGTAATTTTACAGTCAACGGATAATGAAGCGGAAAATGCTATAGCATCCTTGTAGATCTATGGGCGGCCTATCGAGTTAAATATTCTACACGATGTTGTCATCTCCGACTCGTACCCGGGTGGATTTTGTTGTGGAATATACGCCATTGTCTCTCCAATGTCCTCAATATCACATCTGATTGCATTTAATTTCTTTTAATTATTCTTTCTATCGTTCGTGTCAGGCATTCGATTCGTACCGCATTTTCTCACGTAACTTTCTTGATATACTAAACGCGTTTGGTTATCCTAGGCACGTTTGACAATGGGACCAAGTTGTGCTTCTGTTCCCATCATCCTTGCCACTTGTTCCGCGGCCAGTTGGGAGGTCTTTTTGTGTGACTTGTCGCGACTGAAACATATTTTTAACTACGCAATCGCAGAGAAGTTACAGTCGATCACATGCAGCTTTGCGGCCAGTGGCGTACTAAAGGTAAATCGCGCCCGGGGATAATGGAGCGCTGTGAGCTCCCCCAGCGGGGCCCGGGGCTCACCATAGCCGCCAACGATTTTCTACAATTTAATGCCATTTGGTGACTTTTCCTGGCATTTATATTCTATCATTCACAGCTAATTTTGGCGCCCCAAGACCTCTGGCGCCCTGGGCAACCGTTCCTTCCTCCTCCCTCTCGTTAATTTAATTACTTGTGTGTTAGTTTTAAATTCTTTTTTATTTTATCTTATGATAACTTTATTCACTGGAGTTGGCATTTTTTTTTCTTCAGAAAATTCAGTTCAATTCTTTTTAGCCTGATTAAAACGCAGTAGTGTTGCTACTTTGTATTTTTACCTGACCTAGTTCCTGACCTTGATTCAGAATTCGTAAACAAAGAGTGAAAATCATTGGTCGTAATCAAGGTCATTCTTGGTTTGCGTCAGCTCTGTTGTAAACAACCTTTATTTTATTTTTTTATTATTGAATCTTATAATAAGATTCGTTCAGTATAATCGAACCTGTAAATAGTCTATGTGCTAATTGACATATTATTTTACTGCGTTGTTCGGATTAATTGATCACGTGACTCATCACGGGGTCTAAACTGCGTTTTAGTTAAGGGTTAAAACAGATATTTTATAGTGAAATAGTCGGTCGTAGTTTACACCTTCAGAGCTCAAGGTGTTCTTAATGTTGATGCCAGTTTGATTTAAAATTCTTCTATTTTTTGGATTTTATAA
Source organism: Megalonaias nervosa (assembly GCA_016617855.1). Taxonomy (NCBI): domain Eukaryota; kingdom Metazoa; phylum Mollusca; class Bivalvia; order Unionida; family Unionidae; genus Megalonaias; species Megalonaias nervosa. The sequence goes on from JAECUM010015530.1 coordinate 19,836, forward strand.
TTTATATTCCCTGGAAAATACCAATGCTCATCAAAATTCTTGGACAAAGACATTTATTGGAAATTATTCGGAATTCTAAAACCGGAATATTATTCTTGATTCATAAAATTCAACAAGTAACTGTTGACACATCAACACAAAACAGGATACAGAAGACGTCATCGCCTTCCATCTTGGAATTTCATCGGGATTCGAACTTTGATTCAATTAGAACTTTTTGGTGATAGTAATTATATTTTTAAATTCTAGGATTAATTTTTGGATTAGATTCACAAACCGTAAGTCCTTTTTCATATTTTTACCTTGTTTTCTAAGGAAATAAATTAAGTTGTTAAATTCACAAAGCTTGTTGGCTTCATTCTTTTCTTTGTTACTTTTGTACGAGCCTACACGTAACAATAAGTATATATATATTTATCACTCCAGGGTAAATCGTGAGGAAACTATGTGTCCCTGGTGACCTGCGTGACCATATTCCACTAGTTATCGACCGCACACCATGTAAAATGAATGCCTGCATGGCTATGCGCATAAAATATGCGCATGAAATATCCTCAACATGCTGCTGCTGACTCAGATCAGTTTGGTCACATGTCATCGATCGCGGAAAAGAACTGCCTGACGGGCGTTCATTCGCTATTCGCGGGCGACAAAGACGCAGACCCTTCCATTATAAAATAGCTGATGGTCTACGGATGGTGTATTCACATGCTACCAATCACACTTTGACCATCGCGCAATGACATTCAGCAACAGTTGAATTTTCCCAGATCCGGCCGGGTCAATAATTAACGCTGTGTTTTGGGTGATCTGGGCTACACTCACGCAAAGAGTTTGGAAGTTTTCGACTCCCAGCGAAGTTTGGAGGCTGATATCGTGCTTTTCCCCACTGTTATTGATGTAATGGTTTTCAATTAATGTCCCCGACTACTAACGTTTCCAAAGTGTATTCCTTTCTTGAAGTAAGAACGAAAACTTGCAGATGGAGCAATAATATGGTATTATCATGGTATGTCACAAACAGTGACAGGTTATGGCATGTCTTCGTCTTTATTATTCCATTTTAATATACTTGCATATAACTATCATTTAATATTTAGTAGATTTCATATTAACAGTTGAATTTTCGATGGTTTGTTGCTTTACAGCTTGTGGACCTAAAAGTTAATTATACTGACATACAATGTCATAACTGCTATTTTATTTCATCTTTCAGTGAAGTTGAGTGAATGATTAAGGAGAGCAAGAAAATGTACTCAGGTTGTATTTCTACATTTTCTACATCTCTGGTGAGATAATGAAAATCTTCATACTTGCTTGTTTTTGCAAGAAGCTATCTGCCGTACCAATGCTGTAAGGAAAAGGGTAAACTCATGTCTCATTAAGGTCCTTCAAGTCCAAGTGTACTCCGTCGTTCTGAGACTTGAGAAGTAGTTGGAAAGCAAGGTTTTCTTGCTACTTGTAGTATATTACGATGTTCCTAATTTCATCTGACTTTCTTGTTCATGGCTACAATGGTTTTCAGCTTCATCTCTCTGACAGGTTCAAAGAAGTTATTTGCTTCTAGTCGTCGTGCGATGAATTCTTCATTTGCTTCGCTTCCAGCTGCATTAACTCTCGTGAGTCACGCTGGAAGTCAGGCGGGACTGGGGTTCCAGATGAAATATTCTGAAGGCTGCCAGTGCGATACATAGTGAACGAACTGATGAAGCTCTTGACTGGATCCTGTACGTTTGCCACAGAGTATCTTCAGTATTTTCTCTGGGCGTAAGTCACAGTGTTTGATTTCGTATTCAGTAGACTGAAAACACGTCTACCATGTTCAGAGTCGTACGACGATACCTTGATCATCCATGTGTTGTCCTCATCTATATTTGGTAGGAGTCGTAGTTGTTTAAAATTCCTGAGACCCGCTGCACTTCCACCAGCTCCATCACCGAACTGGGTTTGCGTCATAATGGACTCCTCCATAGTTTTGTCCACAGCATATTGTTTACAGGAATAATTGAACTTGCTAATCTAATTGCACCTTTCTATAGAAGAGCAGTTGCGCTATGATGGCGTTGCTCTGTGTTCGTCATGGAGTTAGAGAAGAATGTGAAATAGCGAGCAAAGTTCTGGTCACCAAAATTGCAGAAGAGACATGACATCAAGCGCATGCAGTATTCATACTGCAGAAAATCTTTGATCTTCTGTGCATGCACGAATGACTGTACCAGTCAAATATTATCAATGTACCACATGTAAAACTATTCTGTTTTTCCAAGTAATTCGCAACTGCAAATATTCACCCGTGTAGTAACTCAGAACTTTACCCTGCAGAAGCAGCGGTAATATTTTTTTTTGGAGAGTGAATGCATCATTTCAATCACTTCTTTGTGGTTTCCTCTGGCAAACCGGAACAAAGCTTTCCTCACACTTGTTCGTCAGGTGCTGCTGCAGCGGTAATCTCTCCAAAGTACCGACGCACCACTTTGTGGCAGTGTATTGCAGTATTATCGAGTTTGACAGAAAATTTCTCCTGGAGTGAGCCAGAAGAACTCGGACCTTCTTCGAGGAGTATATCAGAGAATTCAGAACCGTTAATATGCTTGCTTGAAGTAAGCACATGCCAGGTAAAATGGTACCATGATACAATATGCTTATGGCATCTACCTGGGTTGTTCCAAATGTCAGGATATACTGTCATGAAAACACCAAGATCCAGTTGCGATATAGACCCATATTATGTATGTTATTTTAATAATAATAGTCATTTTGTTAATGACATTTATTATGCTAAAATCCTATGATCGTAGTTTGTAAAGTACGATGAGTTATGTATCAAATGCGTAGATCTATTCATTCATAAGTTTCAAGGTTAAGTCGTACAGAAAGTGAAAGTAAGCATCACGTGATCCAATTTATGAAAGGATGCCGTGACCTTTTCTTAAAAAGGGTAACTGACCCATATCTTGTGTAAACCACGTGACCCTTGTTGACTGTAAAGAGTATTTCGATTTGTTGAAAACTTGCAGTTCCGTGTTAGCTTTATATATAATAGAATTATAAGCTGAATTAGATATTCGTAATATTATTACTGGTCTTGTTATATGAGAGGGTTGCTTGATTTATTTAATTTAATAATCATTCGTTGGTATTATAGTGCTCTGATAATCATTTAAAGATTATTTGGGATAATAGCTTATGGAATTACCGTGTTTTCATCCTAAGACATTTGGATTAATAGTTGTATTGGGATTACCGTGAATTAATTTAAAGACATTTTGGGATTAGAACATAGTGATTCTTCTGTATTGTTGATACGTCATTATAATACAAGATATCATTCGGAATACTTTTGTATCTTATTCGAATTATTTGGAACTTTTGGAATTGATAGAAGTTTTAGGAATTCATAAACCATGCTGTAAGATATTTTTACACTTTCACTTTGTATTGGGGAAAAAGTAATATTTTACTTGTACAAAGCTTTTTGGTTTTGCTCCTTCTTGTTACTGAGTTTAAGACCCTCGAGTCGTAACAAAATGTTATCACATATTCTTGACAAACATTTCTGCTAGCCTCCATCACACATCACATGCACTCTTGAACAGTCATGTTGTCTGTTCTTTAGTTTAAAATAAAAAAAAACAACAAAACAGGATGGTAATCGATTGTGGTCATTTTAGTGGTGTTTATATAATAGTAACCGAGATGAACATGCACAACTATGTACGCATTGCTCTGTTATGCTGAGCTTCTTCCGTACATGGACCCATAGTGTATTTTCTCTTTTAGATTTGCATAGTGCGTCTGCAGCATTACATTCAAGGAGATTTTCCTCTTTGTTCAACATTAATGAGCATCACTCCATTTTCCGACAGATTCCATTCTCCTTCGGGAAGGGTTCCACCGTGATCTTCTTCATTGCATTTTATCTCCTGCATCATGATTCTTTGTCTTGCTGTGTATTGACAGCTGATAAAATGTGTCTAATTTTGAGTGGAATGCACTTGCAGCAGTTGGATTTTGAACAATCTGTGTGGGAAATAGAGTTGAAGTTTGTTGCAGAACTTTGGCAATGGATGTTTCAAGTTCCAATGAGAATGAGTAGCCCATACCTGTTGACGAGTGTGCTTAATTCAGCACTTTTGAATAAATATCGATGCTGTTGCAGACATGCATGAATTTTGGATGCTTCCGCTGACCTTCTGTGACTGCTCTGCAAATGTCTTGTCTAAGTGAGTACAATATTCCTTTAACCTTTGATGTGTAGCCATCCGACTTCGGTGATAGAAGATAGTCGATAAATTTTTAAGATGAGTTGGAATAACAATCACATTTCTAGGTAATCTGCAGTTTGGGGGCAATGGGAGGATTTCACACATTTCAAAGGCTTCATTTGCTTTCCGCAAGTACGTAGTAACCACTGCAACCATGTCAGATGTGCAACGTAATATCCAGTTCAGTACGTGTTGCAGAATTGTAACACAATATAGGACTGGGATTTGCCATGGTTGTGAAGCTTACAAAATGATAGCTTTTGTGTGTAGATGGAATTTGTCTTCAATGTAGCCTTCAAGTTTTCTTCACTGTAATTTGGGTTTGGGTGTTTTGTATTTTATAAGGGAAAAATGTCCAACTGTCAAAAGTCACTCAGTTTCACTATTTTTTGGACATTTATGATTTCTCTATCGATCGCTTGGCAAACCTCGATAATTTGTCTTCCCAAACGCTTTTGGATTGAACTTTTCTTTCTCATGTTCACCCCTCCAGTATATATCTCGAATATATTTCTTACGACATTGGCCATGGAACTGTGCCTCTCAAGCAACCGAGTCATAGCCTCTTCTTCAAGGGAAGAGTTTTCAAGGTCTGAGTTCCATCAATCATATTCAAAATTCGAAGTTCCTTCCGTTGTCCATACTCTCTTCTGTTTAATTTCCTTTGTCGTTATTTTGCTGTAAGCGATGCAGTCCGACTTGAAACGAAACTTATCTGATTCCCCGAAAGATCAGCATGAAGTTTGAGGTGCACATGTTGTAGGTTACGACAAGACACATGATGACTTTTATGGGGACAAGTTCATTCGTAACTTTTTATAATAGGCATTATATTTGTCAGCTACTTATTCAAACATATCATCCATCTTTTACACAGTACCCACATGTTAAGTCAGCATTTTTAAAAAATATATCATTTCACTCCCTCATCCAGTTATCTTGATCATTTGCTCAGGATACAACTGTGAATAATTCATTATATGCAAATACATTAAAAACTGGATCAGAAAGATTGCTCCATTTGAATTTGTTTTCTTTCTTCAAGAATGAAATAAGCTTTAACAAGCTAGAACTTTGGAGGATCAACTGCATACCATTACATCAATAACAGCCCAATCGACCTTCACAATGGCAAAAATTAATTCCAAAAGACTTATCTCTAGTAGTAATCTTATGCGGACTAAAACAAATAAAATTAAGGTTGTGAACGCTAAAACCTCTTTGATTTTGTGGGAAAAGAACAACTCGTGTACAAATTTACCAGGCATTTTTAAAACTTTCCTCTGGCCAAATGGGTTGAGATATTTGAATATTGTTTGTTGTTATACACAGAAGAAATGTCCATATATGTTGGTTGCTTGCTTAAAAACCATTGACTTCACCAAGAAAGGATTCCAGTAGGGGCAATGTCACCACGTCCCACAACTGTCCCATTGTGTACTCTAAATAACCGCTTGGTTTTCCCTTCAATATTCATCCAGTATAGGAAGTACATTCGATAATGTCCAATGTTAACATCTTTTTTCTTGTTTAGCATGTACTAAAGCATAACGATTGCCGAAGATGCGGAATCCGCGGGTGGAGGGGGCGGGGGGTAGGCGAGCTGGAGAGATGATGTAGACGGTAGTCCTCCGTATTTAATTCATTGGGTTGGATAAGCAAAGTGTAAGTTAATTGCACCCATCCCCCCAAGTATTACCTTGTGCTCCACCGAAAACCTGTTCAACCTCAAAACCACTAGTCTCACGCAAAAATCAAAACAATTATCTGGCCTCGAGCACGTTAATCTTGAGAAAGCGAGTCTCGTTTTCAAATTCTCACACGTCACAAATCATAATCAGTACTATCTGTAGTCAGCAACATCGGGGTCTTCCCAAATGTGATCATGAACACACTCGTCACAGCAGTTTATTAATGTTTAAATGGTGTGTGTGTGTGTCTGTGTGTGTGTGTGTGTGTGTGTGTGTGTGTGTGTGTGTGTGTGTGTGTGTGTGTGTGTGTGTGTGTGTGTGATGCACTTTAAGATAAAGTAGTTTATTAGAGGATTAAATGGTCATGGTTGTATATTTATCGACGTGTAAATTTTACCTAATCACTCACAAAATAAATAAAGTTATCAATGAGTAAAAATTCCAGATCAGTATCACGTGGCCGTTTACATCCAATCAAAGGTAGAAAACGCTGTCAGTTCATAAAACTTTAAACTATTATGGCGTAGCATATTCTATTTTAGCAAATATTTTTAATAGATAAGACGCAGTTAAAGCACAGATCCAATGTATTTTAGCATATAATTTTAATAGATAGGACGCAGTTAAAGCACAGATCCAAAGTATTTTAGCATATATTTTTAATAGATAGGAAGCAGTTAAAGCACAGATCCAAGGTATTTTAGCATATATTTTTAATAGATAGGACGCAGTTAAAGCACAGATCCAAGGTATTTTAGCATATATTTTCAATAGATAGGATGCAGTTCAAGCACAGATCCAATGTATTTTAGCATATATTTTTAATAGATAGGACGCAGTTAAAGCACAGATCCAAGATATTTTAGCATATATTTTCAATAGATAGGATGCAGTTCAAACACAGATCCAAGGTATTTTAGCATATATTTTCAATAGACAGGATGCAGTTAAAGCACAGATCCAATGTATTTTAGCATATATTTTTAATAGATAGGACGCAGTTAAAGCACAGATCCAAGATATTTTAGCATATATTTTCAATAGATAGGATGCAATTCAAACACAGATCCAAGGTATTTTAGCATATATTTTTAATAAATAGACGCAGTTAAAGCACAGATCCAAGGTATTTTAGCATATATTTTTAATAGATAGGACGCAGTTAAAGCACAGATCCAAGGTATTTTAGCATATATTTTTCATAGATAGGACGCAGTTAAAGCACAGATCCAAAGGATTTTAGCATATATTTTCAATAGATAGGATGCAGTTAAAGCACAGATCCAATGTATTTTAGCATATATTTTTAATAGATAGGACGCAGTTCAAACACAGATCCAATGTATTTTAGCATATATTTTTAATAGACTGGACGCAGTTCAAACACAGATCCAAGGTATTTTAGCATATATTTTTAATAGATAGGACGCAGTTCAAACACAGATCCAAGGTATTTTAGCATATAATTTTAATAGAAAGGACGCAGTTAAAGCACAGATCCAAAGAATTTTAGCATATATTTTTAATAGATAGGACACAGTTCAAACACAGATCCAAGGTATTTTAGCGTATATTTTTAATAGATAAGACGCAGTTCAAACGCAAATCTAAATTTTACTCTTTTTTTATTATCGGAACCGTAATCTTTGCATCGTTGTTTCCTGACATATTTCCAATCCCACGCCTGTCATTATGTTTCATAATTTTAAACTGTCCCCTTTCTTTTGGATTTGAAGGTTTTTCTTAATCCATCATATTAACAACTTATGACGTATTTTATTGTCAAATTATTGTCATTTTAGTCTTTAGGAACCGATTGGCAAAAGCTAATTAACTTGGAGACATTCTCATTAAACCAGTCAAAACGAATTATATATAGGTATTTTTACTGAACACGAATGAGCAATATACAGATATTAACAATGAAAATAATTCTCACGCAGGATTATTTATCTCCTGGTATGCCGTTAAACGCCAAAGGTATGATATTACTTCAAACTAGGGGCAGTGTCTGGCGTGATTCTGCGGACACGAAAGTCCTGATGTATGTATGTGTGTGTGTGTGTGTGTGTGTGTGTGTGTGTGTGTGTGTGTGTGTGTCCGAGAATGAACGAATGAAAGACTGAAGGTATGTTAACGAAATGATCGTTTCATCGTCACAAGCTAGGGGCAAAAATACGCTACCTTCTCTTGTCACCAGTATCTGTCTGCAATATGATTTCTTCGCATTTAACGAATATGCACAAAAATACGTTGAAATAACTTCTTGTGCTTTAAGTAAGTGACTGCTTGTGATTTAAAAAGTGAGTTTGGGATAGAACATCTTAAAGACTATTTCAAACAATACGAATGGTCATATTAAGTCAAATCTTAATGACTGGTTCAATCAGTACGATTGGTCATGTTGGGTCAAATCTTTATGGCTACTTCAAAAGTACAAATTGCCATGTTGCATCCACCTTACGCAAAAAAAAAAAAAATTGACTCTGGCTCACACTGACTATTGAGGTAGGTTTCTACAAATTCTGGAGAACTGATGAATCTTATAGTAGGAAGCTACAAGTGAAATGAGAGCTCAACGGAATTTCGCTCGTGGTTTGCGACGATTAGACCACTGTAGTTCATCGCTGAGCACTTTTCCTGCCAGAAACACCATATCACCTGAACATCTGGGTCGCACAAGAACTTATAGAAAAACAATACTAAAAACTATGGATTAACTTTAGGATTAACTAGGGGAATAACTAGAGTGTAATCCATCTCATTCCCATGATTACCTAGCTTTTTCAAGTTTTATCAAAATACATTTGTCTTAGCAAACGTTCAGATTATCAGAGTAGTTGCTATTGGCATTTATAAGTAATCAAGAAGTGTTGGATTTTTAAAAAAAAATTCACATAAAAACTTCTTGTTTAGTTGTCTCTAGTTCAAATTTGTACCCGATCTCTATCTCTACGCTGGCCTAGTCCATTTCTTGATAAAATGACTTGGACCTCATATTGGCAAGTGCGTGACGTTATGTCATGGTCAGTAGGTAGGTGAGAACACGTTGCATGTGCATTATTGTATTGGTACAAATTAATGTTGTTGTTGTTGTTGTTGTTATAGGGTTTAACGCCATTTTTCAGCACAAGATAGGCTATACATGGCGGCCAGTATTAATGGTGGAGAAAGAACCCTGGAAAACCCCGGGAAGAACCACCGACCCACGAGAAGCTACTGGCAGGCTTTCTCACGTACCCACGTTAGCCGAGCCTGGACTCGAACTCACGCAGACAGAGGTGAGATGGCAGTGATCCGTAACGATCAGCGCTTTAGACCACTCGGCCACTCGGGGCCCCTACAAATTAATAACTGTTGATAAAGAGACAGTCCATCTACAGCCTGCACTGTATAACCAGTCCATAGTAAGGATGGCTTTCCATCAAAGTATGTAAATTACAGGTGAAGGATAGTAATCAAATCAATGGTAGTGTGTTCACCTATACTTATAAAATTTAGCTGTGTTGGGAATAAACACTCATCTCACGTATGCGGTATAAAACTTTGTGCCACTTTAGATATACACGACAACCTCAACCCCCAAATAGTTACTGCATGAACAAATTCAGAATGTCTAGTCTGTTAACTTAAACACATTAGATAAACGTTTATTGACATTTTTAGAATTTGAGTAACCTTGACCTCCTAAAACCCAATAAAATAAAATAAAAACCCAAAAGAACAAAAGAAATTACTAATTATAATAGAAGTAAATCGTGCTATGTTATCCACCTTGTGGATGATATCTGATCACTTGCATCACGCATGAGACGGAGATCAAACACTAAACATTATACTATCAAACGAACACTAGATATTATATATTACCACACGGATAATAGATACGATATTATCACAGGAACACTAGACGCTAAATTATCACACGTACACTAGACTTTATACTATCACCTGAACAATACGCATTATATTATCACAGGAACACTGGACATTATATTATCACAGGAACACTAGATATTATACTATCAAACTAACACTAGACATTATATTATCAAACTGACACTAGACATTATTTATCAAAGGAACACAAACATTTTATTATCACACGAAACAAAGAGACGCATATTCCTCTTTCTTCTTCTTCTTCTTCTTCTTATTATTATTATTATTATTATTATTTTATTATTAATTTTTTATATGGGTTACCAGAAACATACATTGCCATTAGGTTGATCATTCCATTTCTTGGTCAGTCTGTGCTGTTTTGACTCTCTGTCAGTTAGTCGAGTAATAGTTTTGCCAAATAATGTGTTACATTGAGAAACGTAATGTCTTGTATGTAATACAACTGTATCAGTTATTACATTAATATACAGTATGTAATACAACTGTATCAGTTATTACATTAATATACAGTATATAATACAACTGTATCTGTTATTACATTATTATATATTATGTAATACAACCGTATCAATTATTATTATATAGTTTATGCTCTAAAATCAGTCCCTACAATTACTTAATCATTTAACATATTCTGTCACTCTCTTTCTAAATGATTTTTTCTTTCTGTTTGCGTTCTTAACAAAGAAGCCGTGATATTACATAACATGGTGATTCAAACCAGCTATCGAGTGGCAGCAAAGTGCATTGTGGCTATAACATATGACTCTCTGTCTAACAATTTGCATCCAGAAATGTGATTATTGTATCTCAATGGACCAAATTACATGTGCTAAAATGATTAGAAAGTTTGAGGTGTCTAGTTTATACTTGTTCGAAGACCGTACTAGAAAACCCTGCTTGTAATACATGATGTAATTTAGCACAAACTTACTCTCCCTTCTCAATGTAGAAAAAGTTAACAAATATTGATGCTTTTAAATTTCTTTTTAAATTGATTTAAAGTGTGATTTCGAAACAGTGAGGCAATTATTTGGGCTGAATATTGTTAATATATATGACTTCACTGACATGGGATTGATAATTTCACACTTCGTCTGTGAAGAGATATTCTTTATTTGTTCCTGGTCCAGTCAAGTGTAATGAATTTTTACGACCAGGCAAAGTTGATGTTTTTTTAATCAAAATGTCATTAGTCGCTTGTCCGGAATAAAAATTCTAGTAGTTTAACAGGGTTCAAGAGACTCCAAACCAACATTCTCGACCCATCTTGTAAGAAGGAATAAGGGTATCGACATAATTTCTTTAGCAGTGCTCTTAAACCTACAAAAAGTGCAGGGATGAAATTTAAGATAATTATATCAAATGTATGGCTTATTGCAAGGAGTAAGTTGTTACAATTGATTGGAGAGGATAAAATAAATGAAATAAACAGCCAAAGCAGTCTTAATCAGCCACCAGTGGTATGTGAGAAAAGTGTCCTTCTAAGGCAGGTGGATGCTTAAAGTATCTTTATTTTGACAATGATTTTTCTTAAGGGATCTAGAAACATGACTGCTTAATACAGATGACTGCATATTACAGGTGCTTCTTAAGGCAGGTTTGATTGTGTATTCTTAAGAAAGGTGGAAGCTTAAAATATGTTTATATTAACAATGATTTTGCTTAAGGGATATAGAAACATGACTGCTTAATACAGATGATTGCATATTACAGGTGATCCTAAAGGCAGGTTTGATTGCAAATCGCGTGCAGAAAATGATAAAACATTCTTAGCTTTGCCATATCCATATTGCTTTTTTTAAACATTGAAACTAGTTACTTACCTGATTAGATAACATGGTACAAGATCAGCTGGGAACAGTGTTGCTTAATAAATGACTCGGATCTCAATACCGTTCCATGACAGTTGTTTTTTAAACTGGTGAATTGTATAGGTGAATTTGTGATGGAATCACTTTTTCATTGACCAGAAAAAGGATCAAAATGTGTCTTTCAAAGTATATATAGTTCTACCGTAATAATAACTGTTAGATGCCTATGTTTTTCTGTCGGTAAGGAAATGATTCATCCATAGAATTAGAAATGTGTTAGGGTAATCCCAAATGCTTATCACTGCGACCGTGACGTTGTAGCTAACCGTACAGTCACATCACACCGTAATTTTCTTTTTGAACGTTCTTTAAGTTATTTTTCAAGGATTATCACAGAGGTATAGACATTAACAGAGTATAGTATGAGTACTGGTACACTGCTAGCACAGTGGTATAGACATTAACAGAGTATAGTATGAGTACTGGTACACTGCTAGCACAGTGTCAAAATCTTGAAGTTGCTTAAACATAATCCCACCCTATGTATCTTCTTACTATGCATCCTCATTGATATAAACTCCTATGCATCCTCCTAGACCTCATCCTATGCATCCTACTAGACCTCATCCTATGCATCCTACTAGACCTCATCCTATACATCCTACTAGACCTCATCCTATGCATCCTACTAGACCTCATCCTATGCATCCTACTAGACCTCATCCTATGCATCCTACTAGACCTCATCCTATGCATCCTACTAGACCTCATCCTATGCTTCGCTAAATATACTCCTAGAATTCACCTATGCATCCTCCTAGACATCTTTCTATGCATCCTCCTAGACATCCTCCTATGCATCTTACTAGATATCCTCCTATGCATCCTACTAGACGTCCTCCTATGAATCTTACTAGACATCCTCCTATGCATCTTACTAGACATCCTCCTATGCATCTTACTAGACATCCTCCTATGCTTCCTACTAGACATCCTCCTATGAATCTTACTAGACATCCTATGCATCTTACTAGACATCCTCCTATGCATCTTACTGGACATCCTCCTATGCATCTTACTAGATATCCTCCTATGCATCCTACTAAACGTCCTCCTACTATACATCCTCCTAGACAACTTCCTATGCATCGTCCTACACATCCTCCTAGACATGAATCAGTTCTAAAGACTGTTGTTTACTGCATAATGTTTCGATATACAGGTGGTAGTTGCTTTTCCTATGTTAATACCGGTTAAATTGCGTTGTTTTGTACAAGCAAGAGTGATATTAGATAAAATATATCAGGTGTTTACTTATGAACAAAAAAACCCGTTAGATGCTTAGAAGATTGAACTTCACTTTTCAGCATTCACACCTTTAGTACGGTCACCTCAGTCTTAATGTGCTATTGCAGGGGTGCCCGCAGAATTATTTTCGGCGGTGGTTGGGTGGCAAACATGTAGTGGTCAGCTATTAACTGTTACGGATGTAAGCCAAAACATGTTTAGACCGGCGCCTATTGCTAATTGGATCAGCGATTTAACAGAACGGTAGTAGGACCCAATATACTGATATAAATTACACTTTTGACATTTTGTGAACTATTTCACTGTATCAGACTGGAAGGCAAGTCGATGTGAGCGATGCAGCACAGTTTTGTTGGTTGTTTTTGGTGGTGGGGGTGGGGTGGGGGTGGGGAGGGGTGTAAAGGGAAGAAACGAACGGTGGCAAGTCAAAATTTCTTCGGCCAAAATAACTTCCGTGCCTGTGAAGTTATGCTGTTTTAATTTATTGATCGAATGGCATGGTGGGAAATCTTTAATTGTTTCAAGATTAAATATACTTATATATTTTTCACACGAGACATTTTCAGGACGAAGGCGTAGCAAGTATTTATTTACGGCTGGGCACGCGCATATTTCGAACTTCTGATAAAAGGGAGTGATATAGTAAACATATATATTGATAAATAATTACCCATTTTTTAATTGCAATTTCATTTAAAAAGTTGAATGAGAAACAGTTTTATCTAGTGATAGTTTTCTTTTCGAAATTAGCACTAAGAATAATTTCTGTCAAAATATGTTGGTCGTATATATACCAACACAATATCAAAAATACGACTATTTAAAGTGGGCTTTTTTTAACTGCTCTGCGTGTTTCGATGTATAATCTGCAGGGTACCGTATCTCACAGCAAATGTGTGTTTCAGCAGCTGAGAATTTAAAACACGATCAATGCAGAGAAAACAAGACTGAACACTTATAACTAATTTCTTCTGTCTTTGATTTTATTGCTGTCTTTTAATATTTGTCTTCTTTCCTTTCCTGACCGTAAAAAATCCAGTAGCGTAAGAATGCTCTCCCTTTATTACCTATCTCTTGTTGGTATCGAAAAAATGCCACGAGACGATCAATTTTCCGGAATGATAAATAAGAGGTAAGCTGACAATCTTCATAAAAGGAATACGGAAGAAAGAAAGAAGTAACTGTTTACGGAGGTAAAGACGCTTGTATTTGTAAAGAAAAGAAAAACAAAAATAGAAAGGGACAAACCCGTGAAGGAAGGTAACTTTTCGCTTTCAGCTCGTTCCTTGGAAATTAGGTGTATTCAAGTTCTTGTTAGGGTCTTTCTCAGATGAAATCGAATCTTGAGAAAGGTCGGCCTTTTTAACATTCAAGACTAAAATTCAACATAGATGTATCTTTACATTAAGCAATTTCATCTATAAAGTATAAAAGAAAATCTAAATATTGTAGAGAGAGAGAGAGAGAGAGAGAGAGAGAGAGAGAGAGAGAGAGAGAGAGAAGTATTGATTAATAGATTGACGGCCTGTTTGTGTCTTTAACTGCATCATAAAAACTGGAGAAAACTGGATATACGGGAAAGAAAGGTCACTTTTATCTAGTTGCTGAATCTTTCGTTTTTTGACCCGTGAAAATTCAAATCCTTAGGATCCCCCAACTCATGAGTGTCTCTCTTTCTAGGCCAGTTGCATGCACAGACACACACAGACACATAGCCACATACATACAGACACAGGAATAAACACTATACATAAACCTTCAGATAGCAATGATATCTTCGTGGTAATATTGAACGATGTTGGAGACTGCACATGGCTTCGCAAAACTTTTATTGTATTCATTTAAAATATGTCCAAAATCCAACTGATTTGTAAGAAACACCATCAACGATGGCTGACATTTTATTGCTGCTATATCAGTTGGTTGGTCACGCGACTCAACTTTTAGCACTGAAAAGGAAATTGGAACAGCTGCTTGTGGTCACATGATGGCGTTTGACCAATGAAATTTTCCGTCACAAGCAAAAAGTTCGTTAGTTGAATATTTTTTATTTCTTTCCTAGTTTAGATTCTTGTCCGTTACTTGTGTTACACAATATGATAAAGTAACAATGATTACATTCCGTCTGCTGTAGATGACGCTCGATGGTTGAAAAGAATGTAGGATTACATTCAAATTCTGCGGAGGTCTAACCCTTCAGTAAAAAAAGTCTGTTGAAACCATCGAATTATGTGCAATTAACATTGTCATTCAAACAAGCTAATAAACACACATATATAACAAAATCATTAAATAAATTAGCGATGTATAATGCATCAAAAAGCCAAATCGAACTAGAAAATGTGAAGAAACATATATTTTAATGAAGATCTACCTGGAGAACACGATAAAATACAATTATCTATCACGGTCATAGGATGATTGATTACAGATCATAGTGGGCCTAATTATATATCACAGTGTCTAATTGCAGGTCATAGTGTGCCTGATCACAGATCATAGAGTGCCTGATTACAGATCACAGTGCCAGATTATAAATCATAGTTTGACTGATTACAGATCAAAGAGTACCTGACTATAGATCTTAGTGTGCTTGATTACAGATCATAGAGTGCCTAGATCACAGTTTGTCTGATTACAGAACACAGAGTGCAAGATTACAGATCATAGAGTGCCTGATTACAGATTATAGAGATCCTTATAATAGATTATAGAGTGCCTGATTAAGATTATAGAGGGCCTCATTACAGATCATAGAGTGCCTGATTGTAGATCATGGTGTGCCTGATTACAGATCATAAAGTGCCTGATTACAGATCAAAGTGTGTCTGATTACAGATCATAGTCTGTCTGATTACTGATCACAGTGTCTGATTACAGATCATAGTCTGTCTGATTACCGATCAGAATGTCTGATTACCGATCAGAGTGTCTGATTACAGATCATAGTCTGTCTGATTACCGATCATAGTGTCTGATTACAGATCATAGTCTGTCTGATTACCGATCAGAGTGTCTGATTACAGATCACAGTGTCTGATTACCAATCAGAGTGTCTGATTACCGATCACAGTGTCTGATTACCGATCACAGTGTCTGATTACAGATCATAGTCTGTCTGATTACCGATCATAGTGTCTGATTACAGATCATAGTCTGTCTGATTACCGATCACAGTGTCTGATTACCGGTCACAGTGCCTGATTACCGATCACAGTGTCTGATTACCGATCACAGTGTCTGATTACAGATCATAGTCTGTCTGATTACCGATCACAATGTCTGATTACAAATCATAGTCTGTCTGATTACCGATCATAGTGTCTGATTACAGATCATAGTCTGTCTGATTACCGATCATAGTGTCTGATTACAGATCATAGTCTGTCTGATTACCGATCACAGTGTCTGATTACCGATCACAGTGTCTGATTACAAATCATAGTGTACAGGATTATTAATATAGGATGTCTGATAATAGATCATGGTGATTTACTTGGCTGTGATGTTTATATGTCCGTTATTATGACGGAGCGTATTATGCTATGACCATGTTTGTCCATCTCTCCATTATCTTCTGCTATTCTTCACAACAACTTTAGTTCTACAGCACGTATGTACACCACACTTTCTGGATGGCTTGTACTTAGAATAAATGTGGAACACTCTAGATGTTGGACTCAAACGGTTAAAATTCATTGTCGAAATGACTGATCTAAAGAAGAATATTTTCTGGAGAATAACAGTGGTTCAACATCACAGACCTGAACTGTTCCTATTCCGCTCGATGACTTGAATTAGACAGCAAGTACTCCACCAAAGCTATTGATTTCGAGTCGCACAGTTGACGGGTAAAGGTCACTGTTACTGAAAGAGGAGAACATTTCCTTACAAAGCTTGAGAACTCCACCATCTACAGGTACCAAACCCATAGGTAGCTTGCACTTTGGATAAGACAAAAGCCTGTTAATCTCGGGGTCAAAAGATCAAAGGTCATAAAAATGGTTTCTTACAATAGCATATATTCTCTATCATGTTATTTAGATCATTTTTTGTGGATGGCTTGCATTGATATCAGGAGTGATCATGACTATTTCGGGATATTATGCAGTCTAAATTTCAGATGCAAGTATAAAATGAACTAAAAAGTCTTGTTGCGTTAATTTAGTTCAGGACCACATACCTTGACCAAACGTCGAGGTCACTCAGACCCGTTGGCCAACAATCTCCCGATTCAACCAAACGATCATTAGTGCCTACACGGAGTACTATTAAACACAGGGTGGCCGTGTAATATGTTCACGGTACTCTTCTATAACTTGTATCTGTCATTCGAGAGTGATCGTATATAAGAAACACACTGACAACACGGTGCAAAACCATCGTTAACTGCAACGCATACTTACACTCGAAAATCTTATGAGTAAGACACACACACACACACACACACACACACACACACACACACACACACAAGGGGTGTTCAAATCAAACACCTGCGCGAATTTCGGTTGGAAGTCACTTGTTTTCCTCTATTTCCAAAGAACTTCTAGACAACAATTGTTGTCAACTGGATGTTATCGTAACGTGCCAAGACTACGAATAATTTTCCTCTAATCAATCAATTACCACATATATCACAATTACACAGTTGTATGACTTTTCCTTGGTATGATTCCGTAGCATAATGCCAGTACTTCACACGATGCAATAGAAATCACGACTCAGACACTCAGTGCAGGGAACTACTTACCGATTCCATTCTCGGGTCAGTCAAAACACAACTCGGAACCACATTTCGTATGTGCCTCTCCTCCAAACTGTCTCCACAGCAACAATAAAAGGCATCTCGAAATAAAGGAATAACCCCTCTTAATGATTATATGTCACAAAATATTAGTCGCTGTCACAAATATGTTGAAAGGCACAATCAATCAACACCTTTAAATTAAGATAGGGACTACATGAGTCATGACCATTTATGCGGCTCTGACCCAATCTCAAACTAGAAAACTAATCCACGCCGTCATACAATCTCATGAATTCCGAACAGTATGACGTCTGTTCCTAGAAACTGGTTAATTACTCGGGGGTTTTGTCCAAAAGCCAATGATCACTTTATAATTCCAGTGAATAATGTACATAAACAATTTCCTCTCAAATTATAACTGAACACAGCAAAAAGTTATTCCACTAGACAGATGTTAAAAATAGTAATGAAGACGTTTGAGGTAAACAAACTTCTATAAAAGATGAGACACAATAACATGAACAGAATGTGGGTAAACAGGCCATGTCAGCATGTTTACAAAAATATCAGGTATTTCCAAGGGAAAAAACCCAGGTTCCTGAACTCAAATCCAGGTTATTGTGTTTACGAATGATCGTCATCTTAAAGTAAAATCTATGATCATGGACAAAAGTTAGTTATGTAATGTGTTGTTTACAAATATCCTTTACAGTCGACTAACATAGTTAAAAGTTAAGCACATTGTAAAGGTATATATAACACCTCTCCTAATAAAGTACAAAAAGATTTATACCATAAAGCTTTCCTTTACATATTAATCATATATATATATATATATATATATATATATATATATATATATATATATATATATATATATATATATATATATATATATATATATATATATATTAGGTACAATAATAATTAAAATTATATAAGAAAATGCTGCATGAATGTCACAAAATATATATAATGGAATACAGTACTTCTATACATGCGAAAGTGCATCCTCAATCAGAATAGCTTTTCCCTTGATGTGCTTATTGTCAATTTTGTATTTCCGCAACATCAAACTCCATCTCAACTAATTTTTGTTTTTCATTTTGTTAATTGAATACAATGATTGGTAAAGGAGCTGAACTAACATACTCATCAAAATGTTGCAAAGCCAATATCAAAGCCAAACAGCTATTCTCAATCGTGAAATAATTTATCTGGTGCTTTTTAATTATTTTAGAAAAATTAACACATTCGATGGCCCTCGCCATTATCTTCTTGAATCAATACTCCGCCAAACCCTACATTATTTGATCAATATTTTAAATGATGAACTGAAATCACTAAAAGAACTCTTGCACCTTTAAGTATTACCTTTGACTTATCAAAAGGCCTCTAGACATTTGTCAGACCAATGCAACTTGGTTTTTTACTCAACGATGTTCAGGGGTTCAGCAGTTATGGAAAAAATTGAGTAGAAGTTCCGAAGATATCCAGCCTTACTCAAAATTCGCACAAGTTCCTTTTCACTGATAGGCACAGGGAATTCAGAGATAACATTTGACCTTATCTTCAACAGATTTAACGTAACTGTGTCCACAATAAGTCCTAAATTGTAGCACAAGCACGGCAAAACCCACTTGTACCTAAATTACTTGTCAAATTTGCGTCATTGAGTCAATCAAAAAATTTCTGAATGGCTTCCAAATGATCTTTGCACATATCGTTGTAGATGTTAACGCTATCGATGTACGCGTCACAGTTATCTATACCAGATGATATCTTGTTATTAAACTCTGGAACGTTGACGGAGAACTTTTCATACCAAACGTCATCACTTTATATTGATAAAGTCGAAATTTAGCATGCTCTTTCAGTTAGTGGAATTTACCAGAACCCTTTCACAAGGTCAAAGTTGGTTACATATTTTGGATTTCCAGCTGAGTTGATGCAGTCCTCGATTTTTGGCATTGGAAATAAATCTGTTTTGGTAACACTGTCGGCTTTTCCATAGTCAGTACATATACTGAAATTATTGTTTGGTTTCGGCAGAAGAATGCATAGTGTACGCAAGTTACTTTTACATGGTTAAATGAGATCATTTTCCAGCAAATGTTGAATTTCATTTTTCAAACATTCCTGCTAGAGAGGATTCATCATGTAAGAATACTGTTTCAGCATGCTAAAATAAGTATGTTCCCAAACCATATATATATATATATATATATATATATATATATAACATATATAACATAACACTTATATATATATATATGTATATATATATATATATATATATATATATATATACATATATACTTTCTAATATTTTTGCAATAAAAAGAGGTTTCAATGTGCGATTAGTGTGCCTTTCGTGTAACATACACTTTGGAAGGAAAGACTTTTGTCATTACGTGACCTCGGTAATAATTGAAATAGAGTGGTGGTCCATTTCATTACGTGACCTCGGTACTAATTGAAATAGAGTGGTCCATTGTGTTTGTAACTTTGTGATATATGTTAGCAAAGATATTTTTGGAAAGGTCAGAATTACGCTCATACAATGGACTGCCCAGTGAAACATTTTTATTCTAATGAGCAGCTGTCATGCAGGAAAAATATTTCTCGCGCATTTTCCCCATCCATCAGCCCCGACCAGATAATTATGTGCCTCTGAACATTTACAGAAAATTTATGATTTACTTGATTTATTTCGATTGAGGTACTTCTGTTTTCTAAATCTTATAAGACGCCGTTAATTCTTGCCTTTGCGTTTGTAATGTATCTAAAACATGTAGAAAAAAAAATTCATTTATCCATCTAGCTTTCTAGATATAGCCTTGCCAACTACCAATGGTTGTGTTCATTCATTCTTGTTACATCGAGGAGTGTCAACCCAAATTATAACTGACGATGATGCGAACGTGAAATTATGATGCTGAGATGCCTCGAGCGATTGAAGCCGGATGTAGAGATTTAGCAGGAACATAACTTATGCATCCAAATCTGATTTGCATGCGCTAGCTTCAATCTAGTTGTTATGAATCTCCATTTTTAGACGGTCTTAGCCATCAATTGCAAAAGGAATTTCCAATCAAAGACACAACTCGGGATTCGCTACCGAATAAAATATTAGCCTCAATCTAAATGAAGCTTTTATGTTTCAAAAAATATTCCATTTACTGCGAAGCTTCTAATATTTCTTCATTGGTAGCTGGGAGAGGCATTACGAAATGATAAGCGGGATGAATATCTGGGAACAATGAAAATAAATTTATCAGGTTTAATTTAAGCTATATCATTCCATGGGCCATTAAAACAGAATAAACTTCAAGGTTGAAACCGGGGTTGACTGAACAAGACATGATAGTCGTTACAGCCTCCTCATAAAAAAATAATCCGAATTCCGGTAAACTGTGTCACAAGCATTATAAATTCAAGTAATCTTACTAATCCTGGCTAATTTGTATCATATATCTTTACTGGTTGCATATTTACAAGCCAAATAAACTATCCAAGTCCATGGGTATCATCATAAATTTTTCCGTAGGGTGGGCGGGTGAGTGTCAAAATTAAAGGTGCCATTTCAATACTGCACAAAAGATTTGTAAAAATCCGGGCGAATACCCCCACCCCCCAATCCATTGCTAACTCCCATGCACGAGTCGATTGAACGACTTCAACAATGACGGTAGTTTCAAGACCCTTGATCAAGATTGACCTCGTGAAACAACGTCAAAGTATATTAAACATCTGAGACGGCTCCTGTGGCCTAGTAGTTAGAGCGTTCGCCTCGGATGTGGGAGGTGGGTTCGAACCCATTCCGAGTCATACCAAAGACTTCTAAAATGGTACTAACAGCTACCTAGCTAGGCGTTCAGCATTAAGAGGCTAGTGTTAAGACTGGTCGGCCTGGTGTCAGGATAATGTGACTGGGTGGTACATGATTCTACATGTCTGTGGCCTGATGCCCCAGTGCTAGACATCAGTGTAAACTGCCACACTGCAGACATCGCAGTGATATGACTGGAAAAATTGTTAAAGCTACGTTAAAAATCTAAATCACACACACACCCACACACACACACGCACACACACATAAATATATGAGTGGTAAACGAAGAGGTCGTTTGTCAAAATGGACCGGGGTCTGCAGCCGCGATACTCGCGTATTAAAATATTAATCATAAATCAGAAGGCAAACTTCAGAACTATCTCTGATAAATGTAGACAATTTAGGGACTACAATCGTAAGTAATAGTTAGTTTCTATAATAATGTACTATATCTACGCATTCTTAGTTATAAAATTTCTAAAACGCTTTATCATAACGCAATATAAAATACAAATTACAAATGTTAGTACCATTATCATAAGGCAATATAAAATACAAATTACAAATGTTAGTACCATTATCATAAGGCAATATAAAATACAAATTACAAATGTTAGTACCATTATCATAACGCAATATAAAATACAAATTACAAATGTTAGTACCATTATCATAAGGCAATATAAAATACAAATTACAAATGTTAGTACCATTATCATAAGGCAATATAAAATACAAATTACAAATGTTAGTACCATTATCATAACGCAATATAAAATACAAATTACAAATGTTAGTACCATTATCATAAGGCAATATAAAATACAAATTACAAATGTTAGTACCATTATCATAAGGCAATATAAAATACAAATTACAAATGTTAGTACCATTATCATAAAACGTGTTAATAATACATGTTACACATTCTGAAAATGTTGTTCAGAAATATTCAATACCCACAAATTTACTGGTGAAACACGCACATCGATATATGGATCATGAGGTTTAAAAATAATGAAGACAAACAGATGTCTCTATAGATCATGGATCCGGACAACTGCTTGTCCAGCAACAAACGTGCCCTTTCTATGTTTTGAAAAGTACATCTACGTTTGAGTGGTACATTTAGTTCTGCAATATAAAACAATGTATATTTTGATTATTTTTATTGTTTAGGCAATTGAATACCCCTCAGTTCATGTTACTACATAGGCAATTGAATACCCCTTGATGTCATGTTACTACACAATAGTACAGTGTAATTGTCTAGGCATTTGAATGTCCTTGGTGTCATGTTACTATACAGTATTGCAGTGTAATTATTTAGGCATTTGAGTACACCTTCATGTCTTGACACAGAGCATAATAGTGTAATTGTTAAGACATTTGAATACGCCTTTGTGTTATGTTACTACACAATATAACTTTGTAATTGTTTAGGCAATTGAATACCCCTTTGTGTCATGTTACGATACACTATTACGGTGTAATGGTTTTGACATTTGAATACGCCTTGGTGTCATGAAACTAAACAATATTATAGATTTTCTACACACTATTACAGTGTCATTCAACAAAATCTTGACATGTAATAATACAAACATAATATAATACAATCGCATTTTGATACAATCGTTTATTTGTGTTCACTGCTAATTTCATCAAGAAAATCGAAGTAAGACCTGAAATTATACTTTCCAAAGCAAGCAAAAGTAAGAAAATATTGAAAACAATTTTTGAATGTCATTTGAAAGTAGCCTTCGTGTAAGATCCTAAATTTTCTACACCACCTTGAATATGGGATCGCGTGTTTACCATAATTTTAGTCACTCATCTTCCCAGCTTATTGACGTCCATGCTGCACCTCTGGGGACGCTTTATCGTTTTCATATTTGCTCGTCGAAGGTTAGCAAATAATTTAAAAATCAGCCTACAGTATTTCTTTGGTGCACGCACATTACCCGAATACGTCTATGCTGGCGCCACTTGTCGCCAAAATCGTCAAAGGCGATAATGTTTTTCAGATACAGATAATTTTAAATTCAGAAAAGCATAATTTGCAAATGAAGTATTAAAGGCGAGATTCAGGGGAAAGTAACTAATGGCCGATAAGGTAATGTATTTTCGATTTTGAATTAATTACATAAGGGATTAAGTTTAGAAAGGAAGAAACTTGAAACAAATCCATAATTTAGAATTTAATCAAGGAATTATTAGCTTTGAAAGAAAATGACTTCATGGAAAAAGAATTGTCGTATGAAATACAGGTAGATAGTTCGTGAAGACAAAAGTTATATGACAACATGATCTGGAACGAAAAATTCCGTGTTTGGAGCTCATTACATCTCAATCTGTTTTTTCCTACCAGTTTTGTTTTCAACACGTGTTACTGATTCTTTTCAATGGTTGCAATTTGAATTAAGTCTTCCTATTTTTAGGCCAGATATTTTATCCCCAGGAAGAATATGACGTTTGATCAGATATACATATAACGCCCCACTCAAAAGGACGGGTATATTCACGTGTGTTACGATTCGACTATGATTAGATGGCGGGGTCAAAGGTTAGGTGATGAGTACATTTTTGGCATTCATGTGTATATTTAGTTGTCGTATGAAATGCATGCTAAAACTCTAAACTATGGCTCCCATTCTGTATATGACCAATATGTGCTTGAAGTGGTGCTTAAATCAACAAAAAGAAAAGAATCGAAACGTACTGAATTAATGTAATAACTAGTAACTTGTATTTTTAACAGCACGATGTCACGAACCTGAAACACGTATTTGCACGTGCGTAAGAAGTGCAGATTCAGCATTTCTAATCCGTGCAAGAAAGATGTCCACCCTTTCATACTAACTATCCCGTACTACTGTATGTTGGCATTTACAGTCTGACAGAGTATATATGTGTGTGTGTGTGTGCGTGCGTGCGTGCGTGCGTGATTGATTGATTTGGATTTTTAACGTAGCTTTAACAATTTTTTCAATCATATTGCTATGATGTCTGCAGTGTGGCAGTTGAGAGTGATGTTTAGCACTTGGACATCGTGCCGCATACACGTAACGTGATGTCCCCGCCTAGTCACCTTATCCTGACACCAGGCCGACCAGGTCTTTGGCCGGGGTTCTACAGTCTTACAGAGCCCGAAAGATACACTTACTCATTCGCTTGTATGCTGTTGACATGGGTTATTCCAAATAGGTCAACACGGCATGACGTTAATAATCAATAAACTTCTTAGAAAACACGACAAAAAACAAACCTTTTCTTTGTTTAAATCGTCGGCCACGATCATGTAGCGTATAAGAAAAACAAATAAATTGTGAGAGGTGACAAAGTGTGTTTAAAATAAGTTGAACATGTAGCAATTTTAGGATGCAAACAAAATACGTGTATATGCAGTAGTTGGAAACCGATAACGTGTATTTGCAGTTGTTGGAAACCGATAACGTGTATTTGCAGTTGTTGGAAACCGATAACGTGTATATGCAGTAGTTGGAAACCGATAACGTGTATATGCAGTTGTTGGAAACCGAAAACGTGTATATGCAATTGTTGGAAACCGAAAACGTGTATTTGCAGTTGTTGGAAACCGAAAAAGTGTATTTGCAGTTGTTGGAAACGGAAAACGTGTATGTGTAGTATTTAGGAAACACAAAAAGTGCATATTTAGCATTTGGAAACAGAAAAGTTTATATGCAGTATTTGGAAGTAGAAAAGTGTATATGCAGTATTTGGAAACAGAAAAGTGTATATGCAGTATTTTGGAAACAGAAAAGTGTATATGCAGTATTTTGGAAACAGAAAAGTGTATATGCAGTATTTAGGAAATAATATATGTGAGAATCATTCGTCATTTACAGCGATACTTCTCATTTGTTTAAGTTGTAGAATCTATCAATTGTTGTGTACACTGCTGTGACATATAGGTAGAAAATAGTTTTACCAGTAGAGAAAAAAAATTCTGCTGAAAATAGTTATATAAATTTCGTAATATATAGTTAAATATAAAAATAAAGTCCCAGAAGTTGAGATCTTTCAATTGAACAGAACGGACTGTTGAGCAACAGTGATAGCCTTCATTAGTTTTTTTCCCCCAACTCAGATATGACACTTGATGTAGTTTATTTTCCAAGTGTTCTGCGAACGTTCTACTAGAAGTCTGTGATTATTCACTGTGAATAATCGCAGAGGTAATTATATATTTCGATGTAGAGCCAATAATTAATTTTTAAATTTCATATCCTGTTTATAAAGGAAATAATGCCTACCTTTGGATGCAATTGAGACTTTTGCATTCCATTATTGAATATAGAAGTTAATTTTGTTTTGACTATTCTAGTTTTTGTACTTGGGGTTATTTGATGGGTCATGATAAAAGAGTTCGGTTTTTCCAAAATAAATTAAAATATGTTTGAGGCATTCAATCCATTGCAATTAGGATAAATTTAAACTCATTATACTTTACGGTATATAATTTATTTATGATTGAGATGCAGAATCCAATAATGCGAGATTTAATTTGAACCTTGATTGGCTTTGTACTTTGGACTAATTGCACCATATTGATCAGATGTTGTTTCCTTGAGCTTGGTCATACAGTTGATGTATTCATTACGAGTCTCTTCATTAAACAGAGAAATTTTCAAATCTTCATAACCATAAAGCAAAATTGTTACAAATGTATGATCAGAACGTTCTAATTGCAGATCTTTAGCATGAGTGTAGAATCTACACGTTTAATAGTCTCAAAGAGAGACATTTATGCATGACTCTGGACTTCGATGCCATTTCGCGATCGAATAGTATACAGTCATAACAGCCTCTATACAGACGAGTTTTATGTTATTATATTAATGTTTCATTATGATTGTTAAAGAAAGTTTCATAACTAAATAATATCCGCAAATGTTGCCCATGATAAACGTGTCAGTAAGGTAAGGAGAGCGCTTGATGTCTATGGACGGTAATGTAAGGAGAGCGCTTAATGACTACGACAGTAATGCAACAGAGCGCCTTTTGACTGGAACAATAATGTAAGGAGAGCGCTTGATGACTGGAGCAGAAATGTAAGGAGTGCGCTTGATGACTGGGACGGTAATGTATGGAGAGCGCTTGATGACTGGGACGGTAATGTACGGAGAGCGCTTAATTACTACGACAGTAATGCGAGGAGAGCGCTTGATGACTGAAACATTAATGCAAAGAGAGCGCTTTTTGACTGGGAAAGTAATGTAAGGAGAGCGCTTGATGACTGGGACAGTAATGTAAGGAGAGCGCTTGATGACTGAAACAGTAATGCAAGGAGAGCGCTTGATGACTGGAACAGTAATGTAAGGAGAACGCTTGATGATTGGGACAGTAATGTAAGGAGAACGCGTAATGACTATGACAGTAATGTAAAGAGATCGCCTTATGACTGGGACAGTAAGTTATGAAAGAATGCATAATTAATATGGCATTAATGTAAGGAGCTCGCTGGATAATATGAAAAGACAGTAAAACCGCTTGATGGCCAGGACAGTAAAGAAAACTAAACAAATAGACCAGGAATTGTCTTATCAAAGCAAAGTTCCAAGTTTTGGTTCATTATTTCCGATTGATCATGTAATTTTGAAGAAAACAACAATATTACAGAGCAGTGGTGATACTGTGCGAAGTGTAATTATTGTCGGTATACAATTGTGGCAAAAACTCTACTGGTAGATGTTGTTGTTGTTTTGAGTTTAACGCCACTTTTAGGTTATACGTGGGGGCTAGTTTATCTGGTGGAGGAAGAATCGAGAAAAATCCAGAGAAGAATCAATAACTATGTGAAAGCTACTGGCAAGCTTTCTCACATACCCACGCGGGTAGAGCCTTAGACTAGAACTCACGCGGATAGAGCCTTAGACTAGAACCCATGCGGACACGTTGAGATATCGTTGACCTATTAAGGCGTGCATTCTTAGACCTATCGGTCACCCAGGACTCCTCTAGTTGTAGAAGAAATAAACACAATTAAGCTTTGCTTCATTTGATGAGGAATGGAAAGAGTACAATCGTCCAGTTTGCGGTTCCGGTTATTGTGGCAATAATGGCTGATATAGCAGGATTATTATTTTGCAAATCAAGTGGAGATGCAAGTAGCAGAAAAAGGAGAAACACTAGCAGAAATAGTGACAGTATTGGGAAGCAATGGTATCCCAAATAAGCATGGACAGTAACAGAAACACCATCAACAACACAAATAAGCAGGGACACTAATATAAGCACCATCAACGACACAAATATTCAGGGACACTAATAGAAGCACCACCAGCAATACAAATAAGCAGGGACACTAACAGAAGCACCACCAGCAATACAAGTAAGCAGGGACACTAACAGAAGCACCTTTAACTAAACAAATAAGCAGGGACACTAACAGAAGCACCATCAACAACACAAATAAGCAGTGACACTAATAGAAGCGTCCATCAACAACACAAATAAGCAGGGACACTAATAGAAGCACCATCAACAATACGAAGAAGCAGGGACTCTAATAAAAGCACCAACAACAACACAAATAAGCAGGGACAGTAATATAATCACCATCAACAACACAAATAAACAGGGATACTAATAGAAGTACCAACAACAACACAAATAAGCAAGGACACTAATATAAGCACCATCAACAATACAATGATACTAGCTTAATGAACAGTCAAAGACCTAAACAAAGATCAAGTTCTCCCTTTAAGTAATGTGATTGCGCTGTTTTTCGAAGGTTAAAGGAGATGTTAATATAAGTACTTATATTTGACTGATATATTTGTTTTGTTTTTATTCATCATTTTGTGCATAATAATTCAGGGTGACATTAACTTTTATACAAGATTTTTGTAACTGTCATTTTTTCAGGGGTAGACGTGAATACTTTTCACAGCCTAACAGATACATTCTACTTTCAAACTAGAATACACTATCCAGTACTGTTATTGACGCACAATCGGTCTACATCCGCAGCGCAATCTTGTTCTTGCTTCTTATGAGACTGCTCTTAGTGGTTCTCACGAGGAAAAGATACTTAAATATCAATCGCTTGGAGGTTGAATAAAGAGGTCAAAGTTATAACAACAGTTGCTTAGTAGCCCGTTAGTATCTAAGTGAACCATGTAGATACTGCCCACGTGTTTGAGGGTGTATATACAGGCGTAATGATATGTTGGTGCTTTATTTATAATGAAAGTTGTTTCTCATTTTACTGATAAGGGAAGACTTGACTGCCATATGCATGACCTGAACGATATTTAACGATAAGATAGTTGGGAACGATGGGATTACTACTTCCCACCCAGGTAGGAATATCATCCCATGCGCATGCTCATGTATTTAAATTTTATCTTCAGAAATCGTACGAGAGTTAAAAAATGTCATGTACCACACAATATATCATAACATGCCAGGATGAGTTAAGATAACAAAGTAGGAACTCAGAGATAAGCTGTTTACCGGTTGACAGTCTCCACATGTTATCAGCTAATACTCGCAGGAAGGAGGCAACATCCCTTGGAGTGAAACATAACCGGAGTAGTACAGTCTTCTTCGAAAGAAGGAAAGGTAATTACCACATTCTAACTAAAACTCCAAAGATGCTCCGTTGTCAGAAAACTCCTTCCTCTGATGCTGCTTGGATTCATTTCCCTGTTGAAATTCGCTCCTCCCTGTGCTGCCTTTTGGTTTCCCTTTTTATGTTGGCATTCGGTCCTTCTCCTGCTGCCTTTTGGTTTCCATTGTTTGTGTTGACTTTTGGCTCTTCCTCTGTTGCTGTTTGGTATTCCTTTCAGTGTTGACTTTTGAACCACAGTTTTTCCTCATCCAGTAATACTCAATGAATTATCATTCTTTCAATTGAATCAAGTCGTATTTTCACTCTCGTAATACGGCCAGTTTGCCGGTCTGGTAGCTTGTCCCATTCACTAATAATATGGCATGGAACACCAGTGTAGCTACTAGAAATTGTGTCCAACTGTTTTTTTTTTTTTTTAATTTTCAAACGAATATCACTTCATTAATAAAGTATGGATTTATTTATTACTCAACATTTTTGAATGCATGCCACCCCTCCCCCAAGATATAAGTTTCGAAATGTATACCATGTTCTTGCTGGCTTATACTTTACTACTCTGGCTTTGCCAGTTACCAGTAACTCATTAAACCGTGGAGATTCTTGTCATTTTCGTCTGAAATAGTGGTAGGAAACACAGTTTTGGGGTTAATTATGTATACATCCAAATACATCTCCTTCCATTTTCATTTAGCCGGATGCCTAGTTGTATTAAGGAAGTTGTTTTGGATTGGTTATTTCGCTCACTCATGCGCAGAAGGGTAAAAATTGGACTTTTTGGCTTTCTGGACTCATCATTATCGTGTCCTGGCCACTTTTTACTCCAAATCTCAAACTTATCCTATTTTATGCCCAGGTTCACATGTCCGTGTGCGGTTAGGACCGGTCGGCTTTAGATATCAGGCCAAAAAGTCTAAGACTGGGACACAAACTACGGTTTTGACAACCAGCAATTTTTGGTCTAAACAAATCGGGTCTCAAAAATTAGGTTTTCCTCGCTGAATTTTGTCTACAGTTTTGGTATCATTGTAGAGCAACATCTGCCTACGTTTCTATAACACCCACTTCGGTGTATCTTAAATGATGTTGAAGGGGCAGAGCTCGGGAATAGGGTATAATCTCATGACACGTAAACTTGGCACGCGGGGTTAATGAGTTAATACCAACATCAAATCCGTGCCAATTATCATTGACACTAATATCAAGTCTCTGTCAATTATCACTGATACCAACCTCAAGGCTCTCTTCCATAAAAAAATTGGGAAATAATTATTTCCGATTTCCCTTCCGCAGACAGCTCTCAAAAATAACTGTCTCGTATTCATCGCAAAGAATATATGTTAGATACTGATGTTCTCAGTGACGTATCTTTAATAACATTTATACAATCATCAAACTATAGTCAGTATTTGTGACCTCTTTATTTCGATGCCACGTTGAGAAAAAGCTTCAAGATGCACAACAAAATGAATAACAACAGCAAATGTTGTTTTTCATAGGCCTGTGGCTGTCGGTTTTCATAGGCATGTGACTCTCGGTTTTCACAGACCTGTGGTTCTGACTTCTCAAGGACCGGTCGTTTTCACAATCATGCACTTTTCATAGACCTGCTGATCTTGTAAACCTGCTGTCGCATAGACATGTGGTTCTTCTGGACCTGTGTTTCTGACAAACATGTGGTTCTCAGATCTCACGGAAGTTCTCATATACATCTGGCTCTCAAAGACCCGTGGTTCTCATAGCCATGAGGTTTTCACCGACATGTGGTTTTCATAGACCTAAAGTTCTCGTAGACACGTGTTTCTGATAGATCGGAGAAAAAAGGATCTCATATACCTGTGATTCTCAAAGACCTATGGTTCTCATTGACGTGTGGTTCTCATGTACCTAAGGTTCTCATAGACATCTGATTCCCACAGACCAGTAGTTCTCACAGACCTGTGGCCAGGTGGCAAGTCGGATTCCTACTCCGATAAAACCATGCCTATCTATGTCTTCTGTATGAAAATGTTTCTTCCAGCTTGTCATCCATCATGAAAAAAGTTAGGCTATTCTTTAAATGTATTTACTAAATTAATAATTTTGTTCCGATAAATGACAAGCCCATTGGAAATTCTGGAGACCGTCTTGAGTCCTCTTGTGTCTGTGTTCATCTGTATATTTCCGTTCAAGTGTGAAAAATAGAAATTATGAAAGTGACGAATAAAACAACTCAACTGTCAATGCTTTTCCGATGCCGTGAAGACCCTAATTAATCTCACCTGAGATTTGTACATAAAACAGAAAATCTGATAATCAATAATTTATATTTATTATAGCTTAACAGGCAAGAAATCGCCCGAGGGAATTGCTCCTTCCCTTTATTTGATGTCAAGTTATGAAGATTGTATCGGAATCAAAGCAAGTGATGCCAACGTGTTCGATTCATTAATTGATCATGATCACGTCAGTCTTGTACCTTCTCATCACCAGAATATTAGTTATTACATCCACTGTATATATCGCTTGATCAGCCTCCTGAGGTTTTGACTCACGTCTGGCTAAAGTGTTATATCCGGGCTGGTGGATGGAAACCATCCTGTAAATGTATAGTATTTCCTCTTGTGTTTTGGCAAGAAATGATTCGTATATCCGAGTCCAGTCAATCCCCGAGGGGTGGGATACAAGAGCATTTGTATGACGTCATTAGTATTTGATCAGTGGGGTCAATGAAAGATTCATTTAAGGAAAACCGTACTCCACGATCGAAACAACACCATTTATGTTCATGTTAGAGGACTTGATATGAGTAAATACTCTTAGGAAACTATAATTTTGACGGCTTCACTGTAGGAAACTATAATTTTGACGGCTTCACTGTAGGAAACTATAATTTTGACGGCTTCACTGTAGGAAATTATAATTTTGACTTCACTGTACGAAATTATTATTTTCAGTGCTTCACTGTAGGAAATTATAATTTTGGTTAATTCACTGCAGGAAAAGTTCTACCTTTGGTCAGCTTGTTCGTTTTCATGTACCTTTTTTATTCTTGTTTCAAAAAGGAAGGAAAGAAAGAAACAAATAACACTTTGATCTGTTGTGTTATTAAAAACACAAAACAAACAGTCAGAAAGCATTTATTTTACAAATTAAAAAATTAATTTGTGAAATGACCATTATAATAAAATAAAATATTAAATTAAGTATTGCCGAGATGTACTGGGTCAGTACCAGCTTGACTATATAGTGTAATGGACAGGCAGGTTAGCCACGTGCATTTTCTGTTGAACGTAGAGTTGTGTTAACTCGGGGAATAGGGGTGGGTGGGTTTATGGACTATTCCTACAATTTGCTTCATCAATACCTTTCTGTTACCATATATTAAGAGATTTTTGTATGATTTCCATTTAAACTGATCATAACTTAAACATCTGTACCTGTGACGTAACTTCAAATTTTGATTCCACCTGCAAAATTCAGGAATGGGCCCTCTTCTTTGTAAATGACCATCCCACCTCTGTCCCCATCTCTCATTGCAGGGGTCGCATGGTGGAGAGTAGTTATACCCTGCTTTGAATTCTTGATTTGTTTCCCCGAATCGACGATTCATCTTCATTCATCGCTAGATCGACATGGTTTGGAACATATCGGTAGTTATCTCTTTTAGCAGATACTTCGGTTGTCTACTATACTCATTCTACTTAACAATATTTCCAAAGTTTGACAATCTTCACATACATTCAATCTATTTTGACCTGCGTACAACGTATTTTGACCTATATTAAATGTAATTTGACCATCTAGACCTACATTCAATGTGTTGTGACTTGTATTCAATGTATTTTACCCATCTTGACCTAAATTCAATGTAGGGGCCCCGAGTGGCCAAGTGGTCTAAAGTGCTCTCCGTTACAGATCACTGCCATCTCACCTCTGTCTGCGTGGGTTCGAGTCTAGGATTCGGCGAATGCGGATATGTGAGAAAGCTTGCCAGTAGCTTCTCGTGGGTCGGTAGTTCTTTCCGGGGATTTCCCGGTTTCTTCCTCCACCATTAATACTGGCCGCCATGTATAGCCTATCGTGTGCTGAAAAATGGCGTTAAGCCCTACAACAACAACAACAACAACTAAATTCAATGTATTTTGACCATCTTGACCTAAATTCAATGTATTTTACCCATCTTGACCTAAATTCAATGTATTTTGACCATCTTGACCTAAATTCAATGTATTTTGACCATCTTGACCTAAATTCAATGTATTTTGACCATCTTGACCTAAATTCAATGTATTTTACCCATCTTGACCTAAATTCAATGTATTTTGACCATCTTGACCTAAATTCAATGTATTTTACCCATCTTGACCTAAATTCAATGTATTTTGACCATCTTGACCTAAATTCAATGTATTTTACCCATCTTGACCTAAATTCAATGTATTTTGACCATCTTGACCTAAATTCAATGTATTTTACCCATCTTGACCTAAATTCAATGTATTTTACCCATCTTGACCTAAATTCAATGTATTTTACCCATCTTGACCTACATTCAATGTACATGTATTTTACAATAAAATTTTGATAGTTATCAATGTTTCTATCAACTTTTATCACCAAAAAAAGCAGTTATTTAAATCATTTTTTCCAAATGCACACCACCAACACCACCACCTTGTGATATAAAGTCTCTGAATCATTCTATCAAAACGTAATGCAACAGAGTTTTGAGTTTAAAATTTTGGCAATATTTAGTGTCACGTGGTTTTATGATTGGTGTATATATATATATATATATATATATATATATATATATATATATATATATATATATATATATATATATATATATATATATATATATATATATATATATATATATATGCCAGAAAATTTGGGCATTAAATAAAAACAGTTGTGTTATAGTATTTAATTCCTTGCGAACATTGAGAAATCTATCATCTTGACAGTCGTAATTAATGTACACAACACAACAATATGTAATGAAAGATGGACAAAAATTAGGTACCATTTCTGAATAAAAAGATATTAAATAAAATACGATCTTCCAGTATCATCACCAGATCAATTATTTGCAACTCTCGGCTAGAATATTGGCTTATTTGCCTTTGCTATCACGTAAAGTAGGGATATTCATTTTTGGAACGTTCGTCCAAAATAAATAATTAAGCACTGTTTATCTGTCATAGAATGATAATCGAAAGATATCTAATTATAACTACTTCTTGCAGTCCATTTTATCTGACAAGTAATGAGCGGATAGCCTGACAAAATGAAATTATAGAACATGATACACATGGGGAACGTTGAGTTCTACTGCTGAAATTGATGCTATTGAGACAAAAAAATACTTTACCGTAGAGTTTTGTTTTTCCTTTTTGTAATGACCAGTACTTGAAGCATCTTGTTCCTGTTTAATCGGCAATTTAATCGCTGCTTATGTAGTTTATAAAGTAATGCATGTTAGAAATACAGTTGTATTTGTTTATAGAAATATCAGAAGCACGTTATTTGAAATGACTCATGTATGTGTGTGTTTTGGATTTTTAACGTAGCTTTAACAATTTTTCAGTCATGTTGCTACGATGTCTGCAGTGTGGCAGTTTATAGTGATGTCTAGCACTGGGGCATCATGCCGCAGACACGTAGCATGATACCCCACCCAGTCGCATTATCCTGACAGCAGGCCGACCAGTCCTAACACTAACCCCTTAAAGATGAGCGCGAAGCGGGGCAGATGCTAGTACCATTTTTATAAATCTTCGGTATCACTCGGCCGGGGTTCGAACCCGCGACCTCCCATATCCGAGGCTGACGCTCTAACCACTAGGCCACCAGAGCGGTGAAATGACTCATGGAATGTTTCATGCGCTGAACTTTACATTTTCTTTCATTATATTTGTAAATACATGTATTAGGCACTAGCAATGCGTTATATGCTACCCTGAGTAAACACCAGGTGTAAATATGAGTAACTTATGTAATTACAAGTAAATATTTTATATTCGTCATTTTCATACTTTATTTTCAAGTTACAAATTTATCAGTTATTACGGATTCCCATATTTGAAAGTATTTTATATATATATATATATATATATATATATATATATATATATATATATATATATATATATATATATATATATATATATATATTAGTTATTACATATACATATATATTATTACATATATATATATATATATATATTTGTTTTGGAATGATTTTATTATTTCCGTTTCGTTTGATTTAAAATATTTTACTTTAAAACTTATCTTTTGGAAATTCTATGATACGCTATTTATGATGGTCTATTTATTCTGGATGATGAGCGCGTGATGCATGATAGGTACAGTCACTTGGGAGGATAAGGGCATGGCCCCCCTTACCTTTTTGTTTTCATGCCTTCCAAATGTAAGTAGAATATATGTCTTGATTTAAGTTCAACTAAATCAAATTCTGGGTACAAATGTTAACATGTCTTTTATCAAAATATAAATATCCAATGCTTATTGGAGCCCTTCCATTATCGAATCTTCCGTGTTGCGCAGTTGTGCAGGTTGCCAAGCTCTTCTATTTCGGAGGTAAGTAAATGTTACATGTAGTCCACAATCCCATAATGCTTAAATAGATGTGATCGGCTTTTGAAAAACACCAGAACATACGACATTTGGAACATGTCCTTGTAGGTTAGGACTATGATGCATAATAGGTACCGTCACTCTTGGGGAAGAGCGCATTTCAGTATTAGTTAGGGCTCTAGTGCAGGATAGGTACCGTCACTCGCAGCATGTCTTCTAACCAATAATTACAGGCCATTTTTAAATTCAAATTCCAATTTTTTTTATTTCAGATATATAGGCCCCAGGACCAAATTATATATTCCTCAAGCAAAGAGTACCTATTATTACAGAGAAATGAAATTTACAAGCACCAGACATTCATGAAACGACAATTTCAACAGAAATATAAATGACATGTTAATATGATAAAAACAAAATATCCACTATACAGGACTCTCGTTCAGCAAATCAGTCATGTATAGATTCTGACAATTTAGTTAGATACGGAATATTTTTTACCATCAAAGTTTTCATATACATAATTTTCTCAGTTTTTTTTTCTTCTCTTAACTTAGCATACAACTAACAATATGATATAAAATGCAATTAATCTGCAACAAGAAGTGTTTCGATATGCATTATTTACATACAACACATGTGATTTGAGAGACATACAAAAATCTGTTTGCTTGAAGGCCAACGTTTCAAACCGTCACAATCACTGTAGAAGATTTAAAATTCCTGGAAAAGAAATCTCGTTACCAGTTATAAACTCCAACTCTCTGTCACCCATTGGAATGTCAGGAGAAATCTGAATATTAGCCCACTCCAACTCTCTCTCTTTCTCTCTCTCTCTCGCAACAAAAGCCAACAGAGTTCCTTAGACCGGTTTATTTGTAGCTGTGTTCTTATCTAAAGAACTGGAATACATTTTATGCCCGAATTGTGACCGATCCTAACTTTTCCCAAGATTTCGATACATTCGAGTGAATTTTGAAGGCTGTCAACATCGGTTAGACTTTTTACAAGATTCGGATACATTCCAATGGACTGTGAAGGTTATAAATGACTTTTCCCAAGATTTGGATAAATTCAAATGGACTTGGAAGACTGCCAATGTGGCTTGGACGTTTCCCAAGATTCGAATTAATTTGAGTCGACTTTGAAGACTGTCCATGTGGCATGGACTATTGAAAAGATTCGAATTTATTCGAGTGGTCTTTGAAGACTGTCCATGTGGCATGGACTATTGAAAAGATTCGAATTTATTCGAGTGGTCTTTGAAGACTGTCCATGTGGCATGGACTATTGAAAAGATTCGAATTAATTTGAGTCGACTTTGAAGACTGTCCATGTGGCATGGACTATTGAAAAGATTCGAATTTATTCGAGTGGTCTTTGAAGACTGTCAGTGTGGGGTGGACTTTTCCGACGATTCCGAATAATTCGAGTACATGATGTAGACTGTCAGTGTGGCTCGGACTCTTCCGAAGATGATAAACAATTCGAGTTTGAAGACTGCAAATGTGGCCTGGACTTTCAGTTAGGAACATTGATCGATGCAGCATTCATCCTGTGGAACTTCTTTATTGATAAAACTAGCTGATTGATATTCTTATGTGACAAGGTTTTGATGGTCAGAAAAAAAACAACAGAAAGACAAAAACAGATGACTGAAGACAAAACGTAAATGAGTCC
Organism: Megalonaias nervosa; assembly: GCA_016617855.1. Classification (NCBI taxonomy): domain Eukaryota; kingdom Metazoa; phylum Mollusca; class Bivalvia; order Unionida; family Unionidae; genus Megalonaias; species Megalonaias nervosa. The sequence goes on from JAECUM010015530.1 coordinate 57,270, forward strand.
AGGATGCATCTATAAAAGTTAAACATCATTTTTTCTGCTGATTTTATAATCCTATCAATTGTAATTTTGGCTATTCACGTGACTTTCATAATGTCTTTCTGACTTATTTGCTATGTGGTTGGGCAACTGGCAGTTTGTACCACAACAAACGCAGAATATTGGTTTGGCAACTAAAGTTTGTACCACAATAAACTCAGAAATAAAATATTAAACTTCCGAATAATAGATAGCAACCTCCTGCAAGATCTTTGTTCAAAAAGACGTCAGTAATCCCCCAATTCATTTCTCCGTATCGCTTGCTTATACGGAAAATACCGAATAATACCGAATTCCCGTCATTTCCATCTAATCATTATATTTTGCACGTCAATTATTTTTTACAACTATATCACACACAAATCCCACGATCGCAATGTATACACTTAAGATATGCCTATTAAGTTCTGAGAATTGCATATAGTTTCATTGCTTTATTGGAAAGTATAGATAAAAACAAAGTTGTTAACTTATTGCGATGTTCCTGAAGTATGGAGAATGATATCGTCTCATGCTGTGTAGCAGCAACAGCGTCATGTGAAGTATCGACGTATCTTTACGCCAGATTAAAGTCTTTCTTTCCTAACAAAATACATGTATAGTATACAAGAGCGTCATATAAAGTAAGATATCACGTATTATACAAGGGCGTCATGTAAAGTAAGATATCGCGTAGTATACAACAACGTCAAGTAAGATATTGAGTAACCATTATGTATATTTAATTTGTATTCTGTGTTTAAATTTTTGTTCATGATTATAGATTGTAAGGGCCTACCTGACTAGTGACATTTATGTTGCTAATATTTGTCTATCATTGTAGGTTATGTGTTAAGATAATCATCAATTGTAAACATGTTTACTTCTGTTTGATTTCTAGATACAACCTTGATTCTGATCTTAGAATGTTCCAGAAATGATTTTTTGGGACAGTTTGGAGTAATGTTGCATTAAGATGACATACTATTTTCAGAAAATGGTAATTGCATCATAGGTCATATGGAGAGGTATATTAAGTTCTTTACATCGAAAATAACTCATTCCAATATTAACATCCAAAGTGGAATCAGTCTTACGGTTTGTGTTCAGTTTTAATTTGAGAGGATTTATTTATTTAAATTACTCACTGGAATTAGTACTAAACCGCTATTTTGGAATTATCGTGAATTCTTTTAATGACATTTTGGATTATATCATTGTAATTCATCAAGACTGTTGGCACATTCGAAACTACTGGTACATCAGCACATTTAATATTGGAATTCATTCGGAACAATTCTGGAATTCATACGGAACTCTATATAGTTTTATTTGTGATTTTTGGGGATTTAATTCACAATACTGTAAGTTCTTTTTAAATTTTAACTTTGTATTCTAGGAAATAAATGATTTGTTGAATTTTTCAAAACGTGTTGACTTTCGCTCTTTTCTGCTTCTTTGTTTAAGACCATAGAATCGTAACAAGCATACAACAGCGTCATGTAAAGGAAGATATTGTGTAGCATACCACAACGGCATTTAAAGTAAAAAAAATATATATTGTATAGTGCTTGGTATCTCTATCTCCGTAGACCATTTTGTCATTTTTATAAGCAATAATTTGCTAGAGATTTGTTTCGTCGCATATCATCTTAAGCTGAGCTGCTAAAAAATGATTAAAATATTACAATTCTTGATTGTTAATTACATCAACCAGATAGAACGACATACAGACATGTTGGTATTCAACAGAGACAGTGAAAGACTGAATATAAGAGAGAGAGAGAGAGAGACAGAGAGACAGAGAGACAGACAGACAGACTGGCAGAGAAAGGTGGATGTGGCGGGGGCTAATATTCAGATTTGTCCTGACATTCCAATGGGTGCAACTGAACTGTGTGACAATTTTAAATGCCAAAAAAAAATTTAAAAAAAATCAGTAAATAATAACTCATCTCCTAAATTATTGGCTTGCATGACGGGAACACAGCATCATTTTGGTTCGATTTTGTAAAGCCTGTTTGAGAGTGTTTTGTCAGGATGCTTTTATTGCATTGTTGATCAATGAGAGTAAAGCGTCTTTTCCAAGGACACAACACGGTTGCCTACTCGGCCAGGGTTGGGAATTGAACCAAGTCTTCCTTCATAGGAATCCAGCACTCTAACTACTAAATTACAGCGGCTCTATTAATAACGTTAATAAAACCCATTTACATACTCTAAAAACTTTCTGGAAACAGTTCAAAGTAAACAAAGAATTCTGATATTATATACCTTTAGTTACCTTAAACCTAGTTTAATATACCTTTAATTACCCTTAACCAAGAATTATATACTTTTAATTACCCTTAACTAAGAATTATATACCTTTAATTAACTTAACCCTACAAATATATACCTTTAATTACCTACAGCCTCCAAGTATATACCTCTAATTACCTTAAACCTACAAGTATATAAATTTAATTACCTTAAACCAAGAATTATATACCTTTAATTAACTTAAACCTAGTATCAAGAATTTTTCTGAATTTTCTTCAGTCCGATTTTGCATCACGATGCTAAATTTCAGGGAGGTGGATGTTCTCCATCTTTGATATATTTCTTAATTTCGAGATAGAACTATAGTTTTTAGTGCCAATAATTTACGGAAAGTCCTTTTTACACGTACGATGAATACACTTTTGTTTATGAATCAGTGATTGTATATGGGTTGCATTCATATTATTATATCAACTAAATTAATCCGTAAATAAGTGGACAATGTATCAAAGAGAATATGAAATGCCGATATAAAGGACCAAGATGCACCAGTCGTGCGTATTTTATTTAAATTCCCAATTATCTGGTTGTCCTGTTTTATTGCCAAATGAAAGGCAGCATCTCCAAAGGAACATTTTTGACTGCCTTCTTTCCAAGTTTCATCATGGCGTTATGCTTTGAACGATTAATCTACTAAATCTTTGTCATTAGAATCTCGCGAGAAGAAGGATGACATCTGTTTTTCCAATCAAGCGATACCTAAGAGATGGAGCAGTATAATGTTTGGTGTTGCAAAACCTTCTGGTGACAGTTAAAGTAGTATTCAAAAAAAGTTATTGTCAGAAAATCTAGTATTACCTCAAATGAAAATTAGCTAAATCAATTAAAAGAAATAGTCAAAAAGATATAAAAACTGGGGACAGAAGTGCAATCTTACTGTACACCAAAGGGAGATAACTTTCTTAAAGTATATCTGTCAAAGAAATTAATTTAATTTAGTACTTTGATGCCGTCAGAAGAAGGTGAAGGTTTCAACGGTGTATCTACATAATTTATCAAACCCATAAATCTGAGGAGTATTAGTGTAGCAATTGAAATAATGCTGAGAAATCGAAGAGTACTTTTGTTTGACTTTATTCTGCCCTGGGTCCGCTAGCTCAAGGAAGAAAACCAGATACCAAATAATTGCTTTTATCGATATGTGTTGAAATGCTCATTAGTTCGGTACGTTTTCGGAACCCTTGTTTCCTGAACATTCCAAGTTGCATGAGTCAAAACAAGGATAAATGTAAACGTTTATTTTTGACTGATAAAAGTTTCTCCTCACCTGATCAAATTTACGATGAATCTGGGATGCTTGCTTAGCAATATGCACAGACCGGATGATGAAAAGAGAAATTATTTGCATACATCTCTTGAACTTAGAAAAAATCATACTTGTAATATTTAGTTTGTCTTCACTGTAAATTATTCTTATATTGAATAAAACCATGCTCACCTTTATTACTCCTTCTTACTGTCAATACGTCGTGACTGAAATCTTACTGTGCATATTTAAATCGCTAATACGTAAAAACACATATATCCTAGTGAAGTAGCTCTTATAAAGAAATGGAGTCAACCTTGATAATTTTTAACTTTTGCATATTTTAAACATTTAAGTAAGTTGTACATCTGGATACTTAAACCAACAACTACCAAGCAAATTTAATGCTATACCTTGCAGCAACCAGAGGTCCCGAGTTCGTATCTCAGTAGGGAACAAATGAATCTTCTCCAACCTCTGTGACAATATTCTTTCCCTATATAGCCTTTTGGACTGGTGACACATCATATAAATACAGTCAAGGAAAATGATAATTAAATAGACACAAAGATTAGCCGGCAACCATCCCGTTAGTCGTCGAATCCGGTAAAGACATATCAATGTATTCCTTGACATAAATTCCCCATAGATGGTTCCCATAGACCGTTACGGGCAATGTGGGAAATATTTTAATTATATTATATTATTATATTAAATAGTATAGTCACGTGATCTACTTGGTGATATAATGAGCACATTAAATAACATGATTGACAGATGAATGAATTGATACAAGAAAAAATGGTTGAAGAATGAAAATCGGTCGACCATAAAGCAACTTAAATACTAGTGCTGAATTGAAAGCGAAAGCTGCACAAGGCATTTTAAGGCATTTTAAGCTACATAAGGCATTTAACATACATACATACATACATACAAACATACATACATACATACATACATACATACATACATACATACATACGTGCATACATACGTGCATACATACATACATACATACATACATACATACATACATACATACATACATACTAATTCTTTGCATTGGGTGTTTGGGTCCTGTTTTGAATTGGATGGCGTGAAATACTAATATTTGGCTGAAAAGGCTTAATGAGAAATAACACAGATGTGAAACAAGAAAAAAAATTAAAGTGTGAAACTAGAGATTCGTGATGGGTGGTCATTAGGTGATCAGAATACAAATACCTTAGCTGTTGTCTTGAGGTTCATGGAAACAGTGGAAAACAGATTATCAAGCCATGCTCACTCAGTTGTTTGATTTGCTCGGTATGAGGCCCATTGCGTGTAACAATATTTTGTGTAGATTGTTTAGAATATTTTTAATGGCACATTAACACATGCACACAGCTTAGTGCAGAATAAATAGGTGCTATTGTGCTTTGTCCAGAAACACACAAGGACAGCCAATAAAATCAAAGCAGATATGGACATGAATCAGATGCACTATTCGCCTCGATTTCCCTTTAATTTGTGTAGAAGGACTAAAAGAGTAAAATATTTTAACAATGAGTCGCGTTCTAAAGGATTTAGGTAGCAATATATTTAAAAGAAACAATATGTCAAGCCGAAGTAAGTTCCATTCTTTTTTACAGGAAGAGCTACTATTTATTAATGGAATTTTTGGAACGATATATTCCACAAATATTCCGAATAAGTCAATATTCCTGTGTACACATTAAGACTTAACTTTCTAACACGGCCCATAAATTACTGATCTCATTGCCACTTACGAGAGACCGCTCCGGTGGCCTAGTGGTTAGAGCGTCCGCCTCAGATGCGGGAGGTCGTGGGTTCGATCCCCGGCCGAGTTATACCAAAGACTTACAAAAATGGTACTAACAGCTGCCTCGCTTGGCGCTCAGCATTAAGAGGTTAGTGTTAGGACTGGTCGGCCTGGTGTCGGGATAATGTGACTCGGTGGGACATCATGCCACATGTTTGTGGCATGATGCCCCAGTGCTAGACATCACTATAAACTGTCACACTGCAGACATCGTATGATATGACTGAAAAGTTTTAGCTGTTAAAAATCCAACACACACACACACACACACACACACACACACACACACACACACACACACACACACACACACACACACACACACACACACACACACACACACACACACACACACACACACACACACACACACACACACACACACACACACACACACACACACACACAAACGCCACTTACGAAACAGTTCGGATTGGGTGAACATGAAGTAACTGACTTTATGGTATTTGAAATACAAAACAACAACAACAAGCAGAAAAATAGGAATCAAGCAACCATTCCCCCCACATCCGACATCAAAAATAAAAAATAAAAATGAAAAATAAAAATAAAATACTTCGGTATTTGAAATAAAAGAAACAGAATATTGTGTGAACCTACAAATGTACTTGGTTCATAGTAAGGGAAAAAACCAATTTGCTTGACAGAAACACCCATCTCTGACCATTAGATCTATTTAAAATCAAATAACCATTATAAGCACAAAATGGTCATGAATTACGCAACAAAAACTAAAACTGTAACAAATAAAATTCACGTCAATGCCATGCCAGTGAAACAACCTGCGCATTGCGTCCATGTCATGACAGTTAAAAATCTTGCTCATTGTCGTCAATGCCACCATATTTAAACAACGTGCGCATTGCTGTTAATGCCATCACAGTGAAGCAACGTGCGCATTGTCGTCAATGTCATCACATTTAAGCTAAGTGCGCATTGCCGTTAATGCCATCACAGTTAAACAATGTGCACATTGCCGTCAATGTCGTCACATTTGATAGCCGTCAATCCCATCACATTTAAACAACATGCGCATTTCCGTCAATCCCATCACATTTAAATAACCTGCGCATTTCCGTCAATCCCATCACATTTAAACAACGTACGCACCGCCGTCATTGCCATCACGGTTAAACAACGTGCGCATTTCTGTCAATTCCGTCACAGTTAAACAACGTGTGCATTGCCGTCAATACCATGACAGTTAAACAACGTCCGCACCGCCATCAATACCGTCACAGTTAAACAACGTGCGTATTGCTGTCAATGCCATCACAGTTAAATAACGTGTGCATTGCCGTCAATCCCATCAGATATAAACAACATGCGCATATCCGTCAATCCCATCATATTTAGACATGCGCATTTCCGTCAATCCCATCACATGTAAACAACGTGCACATTGCCGTCAATCCCGTCACAGTTAAACAACGTGCGCATTGCCGCCAATGCCATCACGGTTAAACAACGTGCACATTGCCGTCAATGCCATCACATTTAAACTACGTGCACATTACCATCAATGCCATCAGTTTTGCAACGTGCGCATTGCTGTCAATTCCTTCACATTTAAACAACGTGCGCATTACCGTCAATGCCATCATAGTTAAACGACGTGAGCATTACCATCGATGCCATCACAGTTAAGCAACGTGCGCATTGCCGCCAATGCCATCACGGTTAAACAACGTGCGCATTGCAGTTAATGCCATCAAAGTTAAGCAACGTGTGCATTGCCGTCAATACCATGACAGTTAGACAACGTGCACATTGACGACGATCGAATCGCAAAATGTTTGATCACAAATACTAGGTACTGCATCGTGGAAACATTAACAGCGATAACGCTTGAGATGGGAACTCTGTGTTTAGATATATATGAAAAAGACAAAGATCTAAATTATATTGTCCGATATCAGCTCTTAGGTTTGATTATATAAGTTATTTTGTCCGATATTCTCTCGTAGGTTTGAAGATGTACATTATATTGTCCGATAACTGCTCTTAGGTTTGATGATATAAATTATATTGTCCGATATCAACTCTCTGGTCTGATGATATAGGTATATATTATATTATTACTGACCATAAAGCAGACAAGCTGTAGATGACGTATAAAATGAGCTGCTCAGATCAAGAGCACGGGAATAAAATATACAATCATTATATGCATTTATTTGCAGGATCCGCATTTTAGATTTCCTTTCATGCACTAAATGAATCCTTGTGACCCCAATGAGTCGATATACTCCCCAAATCCTCAAAGCTAGACTCTGGTACATGGAAAGAGAAATTAATCAACGTAGTTGCCATGAATGTGAAAATTCGAAGTAAAATTCTCAGAGACTGCGTGAATTTTCTTTACTGTGGAATGCTTTTATTAAAAATCATGTTCGCTTTTTATAATTATACACGTTTTATCACTATCCATTCCATAATGTATTGATTTCAATGGACTGATGGAATTCATTGATTTCAATGGACTGATGGAATTCATTGAGTTCAATGGACTGATGGAATTCATTGATTTCAATGGACATACTGATCTTATTGATTTCAAGGGAGTGATGGAATTATTGATTTAATGGATAGATGGAGTTTAGTGATTTTAATGGACATAAAGAATTTATTAATTTTAATGGATAGATGGAATTTATTGATTTTAATGGAGAGATGGAATTTATTGATTTAAATGGATTGATGGAGTTCAATGATTTTAATGGAGATGGAATTTATTGATTTTAATGGATAGATGGAGTTTATTGATTTCAATGGAGAGATGGAATTTATTGATTTTAATGGATAGATGGAGTTTATTGATTTCAATGGAGAGATGGAATGTATTGATTTTAATGGATAGATGGAGTTTATTAATTTCAATGGAGAGATGGAATTTATTGATTTTAATGGTTAGATGGAGTTTATTGATTTCAATGGAGAGATGGAATTTATTGATTTTAATGGAGAGATGGAGTTTATTGATT
>JAECUM010015531.1:0-43189 GCA_016617855.1 Megalonaias nervosa
ATATATATATATATATATATATTAGAGGTGCGCGGTATTACCGATATAACGGTTTACCGCGGTATTTTTATCCGGTGGTACGTACTACGGTACTTTTTTCATTGTACGGTACGTAGGTAGTTTGCGTAATTTACGGAATCTTGTTAGGACTTTAATAATACTAACAGCGCGTTTTCATTATTCATGACAAAATAGTTTTTTTTAAAAAGTAACTACTTTACAAAACAGTTGAATCTGTCACCAACTAATAGTGACAAATATAATTCTGTTTATGATCCTTTAATCACGTATTTGACACGTGACAGGTATGTCAACGTGGTGGACGAAAGATTTGTGAATCATATTCGGGAAAAATTCACCTTTAAGAAAACTTTCGCACTCAAAAAGAAAAAGAAATATACAAAACCAAAACACGTATTATAGTTTTGCTTAAATCCCCGTTTGTTTGTACCCCCATCCCACCAATTTCAACAATGAAAATATTTAATGTGATATAAAAAATGCACAGAACTTAGTCACTGATTTATCATTTCCAACCTGACTGTGACCAGAGGGCCCTAACACTGTCAGAGTCTGCGCGTTTCATGCGTAGCGGCTTTCCATACTAATACGGCGCCATATTGCGTACATTATAGGAGAGTCTATTTTCCTCAGACAACACAATGACGTACTTCATCCTATTCGGTAAGTGCGAGATAATTCCTCAAATTACCATAAGTTGGACAGTTGAGAGTTATAGCCCTTTGCACACATGTACATTGAAATTACACCGCTTAAATTCACGTGAAATGGAAATTTGTAGTTGTCATGCTTTACCTTTGCTCTCTTCGACATTGTCAGTATCAGAAACAGACTACGTAGTATTTAACTTAAATTTAGATATGTATGTAGCTGTGCATCCACCCCTTCGCTGAAAATGGACTTGTCCAGCAACTGGAAATTACAGGTGAGCAAGATAGTCTTTTACGCTGAAAACTTCCGTTTGGTATTAAACGCACAGACAATAGCAGAGTTATGACCCTCCTGTTCATAATCAGGTTTGAAATTATAAATCAATGAATGAACTAAGTTATGTTCATTTGTTTAAATCTCATGTATGCTCTTGGTTTTTCATATCGGTCCGGGACGGGTACAACCAAACCATTCAGACTATTGTTATTTACTAGCGAATGTCTTAAGTATATGTAATTCCTTTGTAAGACTGCGAATCATTTTACGATTTACGATCTTGTCTTCTGTCTGTTGCATATATGCATTTTCTCACTAAATATTTTCTCATTTTATTCAGTAAGTATGTTTAACATTTACTGACCTTCTATGATAAATATCTTGCCTGGGTATTGGCATCCCACTAAACGTTTCCCTGCCTATTATATCCATCATGTAGCTAGAAAATTCTAGACTTCAGTATTAACGCCTGATATTTTATTCAATAGGCTCTCTAATGCCAGCACAATGTCTTTCACAGTAGCAACTATAGTATAAGCTTAGTCATCCAACTGTATTTAAAGATTGCAACTTACACAACAATTAACATATACATAGTTCGTCTAGTATAAGGTACTGGCAATTTAATTACCGAGGGGAAGGGGTTAGTTTTTTAAGCTTAAATATTTCTTTTCTTTTATCTCAAGATACTTAATTTTTTTCTTAATAATATTATGAAAATAGAATGTGATATATTTCTATAAATCAGAGCAAGATAGCACTTCAGTCATTGACAGACGGAATCAAACAAAGAGTGACAGGCTCCAGCCACAGAACACTGATTTGTTGGTCCGTAATATAATTCCGGCATACCGTGGTATGTTCTCGCGGTACGTTAAAAAATACCGCGGTACAAGAGTTTTTCGAGGTACCCAGTTCTAATATCAGCAGGGGTGGGATACACATGGACAGGGTGGTGGGGTGACATGACAACAGTATTAATATGTATCCCACAAGGAATCTGTGTTTGTAAAACAGACATCCCTGGCTTTCCCATTCTGCGTTTGTAAAACATACATCCCCGCCTCTCCCAGTTTTGAGACTCCTCTTCTCACTGTCCCCACCTCCAAGTTTGAACATCTTGGTGAAAGTCCTCAAATGTAAGGTGGGAGCCAGACCGAGATGGTAACTGAACATTTTCATTTCACTTTATCTGTTGTTTTATGTAAATTTATGTAAGCGCAATTTATATCCCGGATACTTCACTGCCATACAGGCTATTAAGCAAATTTAGAGAATTAAATTAAGAAAATGTGTCGGCTGCAAAAAATAAGTAATTTCATTTGTGCATGGCTGTCTTTTTCTAGTCTTCTTGGTTTAACTGCTTGGTTTCAATGTTCTAAGGCGGCATATCCAGTAAGATTCCTTTTTCTTTCCTGGTTTCCTGGTTTCGGAACTCCAGTTGGGGTTGTGAGCAATTGCTCACAACTGGAGTTCACACAACCCCAATTTATTTTTTGCAGCCGACACATTTTCTTTTAAATAATTCTCTAAATTTCCTTAATAGCCTATGATTTCTACTATGGCAATGAAATATCCGGGATATAATTTGCGCTTACATAAATTTACATAAAACAACATATGTCGTTACGGCAACAAGTTGAAATAAACTAGTTGAAACATTAATAAATTTTAAGGTTTAATTCCTGTAGAAACAATCATGTAGAGTTTTGCAACACAACGGTTTTTCTGTTTTATTTGTTTGTCTTGTCTATGTTTTGTATTTAGCTTTGAAAAAGACTCACTAATAGTCGAAAACGCTCAGGCTACTAGTTTTGGATACTAGTTTTGCACTGTTCGTTGTCAGTTTATTGCATTTATCTTATTCAATCCCTGACACACGCGATCCCATGCTGGATTCAGTGCACTTGAAAGGACTGTTATTCGCCATATGATTTGTATTCTTTATCTATATATATATATATATATATATATATATATATATATCTATATATATATATATATATATATATGTATATATATGTGTGTGTGTGTGTGTGTGTGTGTGTGTGTGTGTGTGTGTGTGTGTGTGATCGCCAGCAGTCTCCAGGCTTTCCTGCAATGATAAATCCCTCCAAAGGCTGGGGTGAGAGGAAGGGGATATAGACGGGTGGGTGGTAGTGTGGTATATTTGGATAGATCTTGGAGATAATATCATAATATAATTCATATCTGAATTTGCCTTTTTATTTGCTGTAAGTATGTGTGTGGTTACAGTTTTACAGACTTTAATCGTTTCCAAATTATCACCCAGGTCCATAGCATGTATACCCCTGGGGCATGAGGGTTGCTCTTGATGAGATTATAATTGTTAAGTTAATAAATTAGTCAATTATCACACACGCCAATTTTCAGAGATATAACACTAAAACTTCAGGAGTTGATTACAATTTTAAAACCGTGTGCTTATTTATAAAATATTTTCAATCATTTTACAACGTTTTAAGTCTCTAACTTGAATATTGTACGAGACGTTACGTGTCATAACTTGCGCACGATCGCACACAATGCATGAAAAGTGAGGGGATAAAAAGATATCTTATACAGAAGTATGCTTCTGCCACGGTCGTCCGATGATTAAACTTCATGCCTCCGAGTAAATTTGCATTTTTTTTTTTTAATTTTTTTTTTATTTTTTGTCGTTTATCATTCTCTATTTCACTATAACAAGAATGATTCTCTCTCTCTCTCTCTCTCTCTCTCTCTCTCTCTCTCTCTCTCTCTCTCTCTCTCTCTCTCTGCTCTCTCTCTCTCTCTCTCTCTCTCTCTCTCTCTCTCTCTCCGGGAGCTCGGGGCTGGGAAAGTCTTTGAAATTTAAGAAGATTGAAGTTAATATCAATAATAATTATATGTCATAGCAACGTTTTGACCAATCGGAATATTAGATGTCATAACATCATTTGACCAATCGGAATATTAGATGTCGTAACGAAGAGATAGTCTTAGTCCTAACAACAATCTGCAACAAGATATGGCAGACAAGAGAATGGCACACCACATGGACTCAGTCCTTGGTCATCGTGCTCCCCAAGAAAGGAAATCTACAGCTATGCCAAAACTAGAGAACCATCAGTTTCATCAGTCACCTGAGCAAGGTCATGCTGAAGATAATTCTCAACAGACTAAAGCCTCAAGCAGAGAAAATTATTGCTGAAGAACAGGCAGGTTTCCGAGCATGAAGGAGTACCATAGAACAAATCTTCAATCTCAGACTCCTTTGCGAGAAATATCTTCAGCATAAGCAGAATCTATACCACGTCATTATAGATTTCAAAAAGGCATTCGATAGGGTATGGCATGCAGCCTTATGGGCAACTATGAGGAAGTACAACATCAGCTCAAACCTGCTGCAGGTTGTTGAACACCTCTATGACAAAGCCACCAGTGCTGTTCTCACCAATGCAGCAGACGAGATTGGTTTCGAACAACAGTTGGAGTCAGACAGGGATGTATACTGTCACCTGCACTCTTCAACATTTTCCTGGAAAGGATCATGGAGGATGCCTTGCGTGATCACAAGGGCACTGTCAGCATCGGAGGAAGAACAATCACCAACCTTCGCTTCGCAGATGATATTGATGGTTTAGCAGGAAACGAAAAAGAACTGGCTGACTTGGTTGAGCACCTCGACACAACCTCCACAGCATACGGTATGGAGATTAGCGCCGAAAATACCAAACTGATGACAAACAACACCAATGGCATCAGTGCAGAAATAAAGGTCAATGGACCTAAACTGAAAAGAGTCACAAGTTTCAAATACTTGGGATCAATTATCACAGATGAGGGCTCCAACCAGAACTACTCTGCAGGATTGCCCAGGCAACGGCATCAAAAACAAGGTTGCGAACAATATGGAAAGATACCAATATTGCTTTTAGGTCCAAAATAAGGCTGATGCGCTCGATTGTCATATCCATCTTTCTGTATGCTTGTGAAAAATGGACGCTCACATCCGATCTACAAAGAATGATTCAAACTTTCGAAATGAGATTCTACCGCAAGATCTTGGGCATCTCATACATTGACCATGTAACCAATGAAGAAGTCCACAACAGGATCCAACGAGTCATCGAGTCCTACGAAGACCTCTTGACCACTGTCAAAAGCGCAAACTGAAGTGGTACGGTCATGTCTCAAGATCATCTGGACTGGCAAAAACAATCTTGCAAGGCACAGTGCGAGGGTGCAGAAGAAGAGGCAGACAGAAAAAGAGGTGGAAAGACGACATTAAGGAGTGGACAGGCATGGAATTTGGAGATTCCCAAAGGGCAGTAGAGAACTGGGAAAGATGGAGAGAATTGGTTGTAAAGTCAACTGTGGTGCCCCAACGACCTCTTGGGTTTAAGGGATTGGTGATGATGATGAACAACGTTTGACCAATCGGACTATTAGATGTCATAACGTCACTTGACCAATCGGAATATTAGAGTGTGTGTGTGATTTAGATTTTTAACGTAGCTTTAACAATTTTTCAGTCATATCGCTACAATGTCTGCAGTGTGACAGTTTATAGTGATGTCTAGCACTGGAGCATCATGCCGCAGACATGTGGCATGATGTCCCATCCAGTCACATTATCCTGACAACTGGCCGACCAGTCCTAACACTAACCTCTTAATGCTGAGCGCCAAGCGAGGCAGCTGTTAGTACCATTTTTTAGTCTTTGGTATGACTCGGTCGGGGTTCGAACCCGCGACCTCCCTCATCTGAGGCGGACGCTCTAACCACTAGGCCACCGGAGCGGTTGGAATATTAGATGTCATGCCAACATTCGACAAATCGGAATTATAGATGTCATAATAACATTTAAACAATAGAAGTAGGAGATCATTAACCAGCCGGAATATTAGATGTTATAACAACATTTGACCAGTGGAAACGTCCTCTTGTCTTTCCGATTCGAGTCGAATAACTTGGATTCTCAGACTGAAAATCGGGTGAAATCGTTGCGATATTTTCCGGATTTGTAAATTTTCGACGAACACTCATCCGGCTAGAGTGCGAAGAATGGATCCACCTGAAAAAGATATGTGTTTTAAATGAGACATGTTAACGTTTCAGCTGAAGTACCCGACTTTTAATTTAAATGTCATTCAGTCAAACAGACAACTTTTCATTACAACAATTGAAAATAAAATCAAACAGACAAGCAAACACTTTTGGTTTCAACAGCCTCAAACTATTGTTTACGTTTATATTAGTGATTACAAGTAATCGAATCATTGAAACAATTGCTGCATTTTGAATAATTCTGTTTCAACCTATTCTTTCATTCTCTTGCAACGGCTAATCGATCATTTCTTTCATAGTTCCATGCTTTAGTTGCATAAAGGAAACATTCTTTTCGTGAATTACACATTTCTGATTCTCTTGGATGGACACGAAAGCGACTAATTCATTTTTTCCAACGGCCTCAATTATGTTCATAGATTTTTATGTGCAATCCAATCACAGATTAGTTATTTTGTGATCATGTAGCTCTGTTATTGAGCCATGCGGCAGTTGCATTAAGTATCTTTTCATACATATAAATGTGGAACCAAAATATACGTCATTAAAAGATTGAATTATATTTGACAGTGAGACAAATTATATTTGACAGTGAGACGAATTATATTTGACAGTGATACGAAGCCACAAAAGGTATGAGACATTGTGTATTTTGACTATGACGAAGAAACAAATAAATCCGACGATCACTGGTGTCAAGGAATCGTGTGCACAAAAATGCTATTGTATTTTATATGAACAAAAATGTAGATGAGTTTTGTTGCCGCATACTGTGTTACCAGAAGTGTATGATTTTTAGCTTTCAAGATTTCAAAATACTAACAAATGTTCACGCGCCTAGCACGCTCAAAGCTCCAGCAGTGGGGTGTGGGAGGTATTCTGAGTTTTGTGAACGTTTAGGTGCTTATTATGTCTGTATCGTCACCTTATAGACGAATCTTGTCAAGAAATAGAGGATGTATTATTATTTTTCTTTCTTGCTATCCTGTACATGCGACCAAATTGTTTTTATGTATTGAATATTTCAGAATTTATTCTGAATATCTAATAAGTCACATAGCGCCATGCTATCGGATGAAATATTGTCTGTTCAAAGTTAACTTTGGTAAACAAGTACAGCATAGGTAACATTTTCATAAGAGTGTGTGTTAAATATTCAATAGAAGTAAACAGATTTATTAGTGTCTGGGTCATGGTTATTGGAATTCCCATAAAAATACCTAGCCTACCTGATGTTTACTACATTCTATATTATAATTTTAGTAACAGATTGTTCTAGAAATAAACCTTTATCCTACATCCTTGCTCTTATTTAGGTTTTATATATATATATATATATATATATATATATATATATATATATATATATATATATATATATATATATATATATATATATATATATATATATATATATATATATATATATATATATATATATATATATATATATATATATATGTGTGTAATCTTGTTTATCTTGCTGTAAGATCTTGAGGCAGAATCGTTTGTATTGTTGTGTGGAGTTTGTCATTTAGGCAAAATTACTTATTCCAATTATTTGTCACTCGAAATACAAAGTGCGCTTAAATAATATTCTTGGACAGAAACATTAACTGGGAATTATAGTAAATTCAAGCAAGGACATCTTGGATTATATCCGTTGTGACATCACCACATCACAAGCCGCTACAGGAGCATCAACATCTTCAGCGGTGGATATGATTTCGAACACCAATGGAATTTAATTAAAATTTTATTCATTAGGACTGGTGATATAAGGTTGTGGACTATTTTGGGAGATTGTTTAAACGGAAGTCATTATTATGTGTAGCCATCTAGTTCACTATCACAGCTGTCATCACAATAACTTCATACATCGATCGATCATATTTCTTGAAAATTCCATGTGGAGATGATATTTCTTAATTCCACACATTGATCATATATATCGATAAATCTACACTGCAGTCATACATGTTCGTAAAATCCACGCAATTGTCATATTCCTTGAAAAATTATATTATTTGTTATAATGTGTTGAAAATCCATGATTTCAACGATACCATTTTGGTACAGCAATTGCCTAACTTGTGGGCATGGGTAGAGTGTGGCTTCTAGTTTCTATAGTTACTTTAGTTTATGAGATGTGGATGTAAGATGTAAGAGTGTGAGCTAGGGTATCAGAGATTTATTGTTTCGTTTGCGTTATAAATAAACATCTCATATGTGTTAGTGTTTTCACTAGATCAATGGCACCCGGTTTTATCCCGCTATAATTACCCACACCAACATAAGGAAATGATGTCACACACACACACACACACACACACACACACACACACACACATACAGGCCGACGGTAATATCAGGGAATGGAACATCTAACCAACCAGAATTACACATGTCACATTTGTGCAATGTATTACCTCTTTTTGAAACACCCTTATCGTTTCTCCTCACCTTTCAACATCAATAACCCTGGTAATGAAACTTTGCGAACCCTATTAAGATGGGGAATTGTTGCTTCATTCGTGAAATTTGAAACTCTAGAATGTGTGTGTAAGCTTTAACTACTGAAAATTACAGCTGCTTGAATATGAACAAACTGGATGCCATTTTAATCAATACTGTAGATCTTTTATGGCTTCAAGTTACAGGTCTCCGATTTTATTTTATTTTTCAGTTCAGTGAAATAATGACTCTTTCTGTTCTCGGGTATTGAGCTTAGTTGGAGTTAGTCTAGTTGTTATCACACTCTTAAGTAATTTTAATCTAATCTTTTAAAAATCACAGATTGTCGGTTATTGTCATCTGCTACGTCCATTATACTTCATCCAGGTGTTGAAACTTAGTCTGTAACCAAATCCGTTAATTGCTATTCATCGGGACCATATCTAAGGCATACAATTTATTAAATTACGATGAATTCAGATTATATTAAGTTCAAGTAATATATACACTGCAAAGATCATAATATCCCATTCTCTAATAATGATAGTGTCTTTTGTAATAGTGTATGAAATGAATATGATATTCTATGGCGTATTTTTGATAATTTCAATTAATATGCTTCGCACATTATGATTCCAAACAATCAATGGCAGAATAGAACAGAAGTGCGGTTGATTCAATGTACGTCCACTGATCAAATCACATGTACATCGTACGGAATTGACTCATCTATACAAAAACTCCAGCCCATCACAAGCAGAAAGCAAAATTGAGTTGGATCAACAGAAAAACAAATTCCTTCCATTCCAGACCGAACTGGAAAAGTTGTTTTAATGCACATTAATTCACAATATGACTCTAACTTTCAATTTTGAGTAGACCAAAACAAGAATCTTTTAAACTAATGTGGAGCACGCTACGATGTTCAAAGATCACTGGGCGGTACTATGTGCGCATTAACATTGTTACTGTGGATCGATGAATCAACGGTTGTGTATTTTTTGGAATACAGCATAAATTCAATTACTTTGCTTAGTGTAGTGTATGGTCGTACAGTATTATTTTAAAAAAATTCGTTCATATTTTCCCATACAAATGTAGTATCCAATAAATATTGAATACGCCGAGTACCTGCACCAACTCAGAATCAGAAATATTGAATGTTTCAGGCACCTGTATGAACGTAATCAGAAATATTGAACTTCTCGGGTACCTGCATGAACTCATTGAGAAGCATCGAACGTTTCGGGTACCTATAATTAACTTTGAGCTCAAAATGAGATAAAATTCCAACAAACAGCCTCGGCTACCTTTATTCCGGATACTGAACGCCACGGATACCTGTTTTTTTTTTGGAAACTGAATGCCTCTGGTACCAATATTCTGAATGCCTCAGTTACGTGTATGTTGGATACTGAATACCTCAGTTACGTGTATGTTGAATACTTAATGATTCAATTACGTTTGTGTTGGATACTGAATGCCTCGGTTACGTGTATGTTAGATACTGAATGCCTCAATTACATATATGTTGGATACTGAATGCCTTAATTACGTTTATGTTGGATACCGAATGTCTCAATTACGTTTATGTTGGATACTGCATGCCTTATTTACGTGTATGTTGGATACTGAATGCCTCTGGTATGCTGGATGCCTCGGTCGCCTATATTCTTGATTCTGCATGCCTCGGAAAGTGTGAAAAATTAAATCACAGTCTTCAGCTGCATACAGAAAGACTTGAATAGCGTTATTGTTATAGTAATGTGTGCCGTCCCTGAATTTTATTTTCTAGCAAAGACTTTTTAAATTCAATAAAAGGCCACAAAGGAGTGTAAGATTACTCTTGACGTTAGTACTGAGATGTGATAGTAATTCTAATGTGATGACGTATCTGACCTATCTACAACAGAATTATTACATTATCTAAATAAACTCAGAAGCATGTATTTAATTCTTATTTTTAAAATGTGTTTACCTTAAGAAAAATATGTCAACAAATTGCTTACCTTCTTTTTCATACATTTTGTAGTCCCAGAAAAGCGTTTTCGGAGTCTTCCAACTCCTTTTTCAAGGCCACAAAACCACAAAAGTCGATTACACAGACGAAGCAAAAACAAACACTGAAAGGTAATTAATAAGCAGAATCTAAACGATCCTTGCTGCACATATTTATATAAACAATACAGTGTGAAATAACAAATAAAAAGAGCAAGGTTGAACGTGGTGGCATGCTGCTACTATTTTAAGATTCACCCTGATCTAATGTTTCTAGGGTGAAAACAAACGATTCCAGTTGAAGAAGTAAGCATGTGGGTCAATAATAAGACCTTAGAGCCATCTACAATTATCCAAGGAGTCCCGAGTACCCGAGTGATCTAAATATCTCGCCTTTACGTATCACTGCCGTCTAACCTCTGTTCGAGCGGGTTCGAGTCTCGGGCTCAGCCAGTGTGGCTACATAATAAAAGATTGCCAAGCAGCTTCCATTTGGTCGGTGGCTCTTACCGATATTTCCCCGGTTCTTCCTCCACCAGTTTTGCTGGCCGCCATGTATAGCCTATCACGCGCTGAAAATGGCGCTGACCCCCAAGACAAAAAAAAAACAACAATTTTTTAAATCCCGGATCTAAACTTTTGTTGAACTGGTGGTCTAGTTAAACTTGTAGAAGCTTTGTTAAGTAGTATTACACGAAAGAGTTAGAATTAACAGTTTCAATAAAATTTTAATTTATTTTAAATTTTAAATTAATTTTAAAATTTGAAAATTTTAATAATAAATTTATATGCATTTTTATAATACGGCATTTGTTTTATCGAAGAATGGCAGTTAGGACCATGGGTTTCAGAAAATGAATAAATGGCAGGAAAAATATGATTCTGGTAACTTGGAAATTCTTTGATACGAATGATAGGAGAAATGCCCGTTTGTATTCTTCTTGACTTAAGTCGCTTGGTTTGAGTGTTCGCAGCCGACGAATCCAACAGATTTATTTTAATTTTCTATTTTCTGTGCTACATTTTGAGTTCTGGGCTGTTCCTGTCAGAGTTACATGATTGAAACTACAGCCTTGGGAAGAGAAATGTTCCGCCACTGAGCTTCTTTGCACTTTATAGGTTTGCTGATCTTATCTGTGAAGAGTTATTCTAATACTTAATTCCTGCATTTCTCCAACATATTTGCATGCAATGAGGTACATCACGTTTTATGTGTAGTCTGTTATACCATGGTTGTCAATATTTAACTTTTCACCTGTGACCCTTCTGGAAAATGTGTTGCCTTCCTTCACGTGTTGGTACGTCTTGCATCTTTTGTTTCCACAAGCCTTCGACTTTCCATCTATTTTTCGTATGGCGAAACGGATGAGCTTCATCGTGACGTCAGTTACATACTACGACGTCAGCTCGCATACTACCTTCGAATATGCTCGACCTTGTGCTCTATCACTGAAAATGAAGAATTCCTGACATTCCTTGTACGTATTACACAAAATATTCACATTTTGCATGAAAGCCATTTAAGCGGACAAATCACATAAAATGTAATCATACCTGAGGGTGATACAGTTATTACGCCGTACAAGTTTATCCAAGTGCATTGTACAGTGATGGTATAACGGTACCAACTGCGCAAGTCAAGAAGGGACGGAGCTAATATATGCGGAATATTGGCGTTAGAAATAAACAAGAAAGTCAGCTGTGATTGGTGCATTTTTATGTTATAAAATTTGCAGTTTATGCCAGACTTAAAATGTTGAGTCTCTTGGATACATGAGATTTTATGTTCATTTGTATTTAGATAATGTTTTGTACTTTTATGCTTTTGAAAAATGTGATACATATCTGTGAAAATGTACGTGTTGTGACAGGGCGAGTCTTGCCCTTTCTTATTTCGGCATGGTTAGCTCGCAGGTATGGCACCGAGTTCAAGGCCAGACATTTCTGAGTTTTAACTACATTGGTCACATATTTTCCATTCCTCCTATAAGCCCACTCTGTTATTCAAACTTTGGGTCCCGTCGCAGTAATCCAGAACAGTATGGAATCATATCAGCATGTTCACGGGTAGTTGCCTTCAACGTACTTCATTCCGGTGAACATGAACGGATAGTTGCCTTCCCAACTACTACACTCTGGTGAACATGAACTATCTAATAAATGACATCCTCTTCATCTCATAGAACAATTAACATTCTATGGCACTCTGCTCTTAGAATAAAATTAAATCATACACTATGGCACTCTGCTCTTAGAATAAAATTAAATCATACACTATGGCAACCTATTCTCAAGATAAAATTAAATCATACGCTATGGCACTCTGCTCTCAGAATAAAATTAAATCATACACTATGGCACTCTGCTCTTAGAATAAAATTAAATCATACACTATGGCGATCTATTCTCATAATAAAATTAAATCATACCCAAAGACACTCTGCTCGCACAACAAAATTAAATCATACTCTACGGCATAATTTAGTGGCATACAAGTTTATCGACTTTCTGATTTTGTATTAAATGGATTATGTATGATTTAGTGGCATACAAGTTTATAGACTTTGTGATTTTGTATTAAATGTATTGTGTATGATTTAGTGGCATACAAGTTTATCGACTTTCTGATTTTGCATTAAATGGATTGTGTTTAATTTAGTGGCATACAAGTTTATCCACTGTATGACTTTGTGTTAAATGTATTGTGTATGATTTAGTGGCATATAAGTTTATCCACTTTCTGATTTTGTATTAAATGGATTGTACGGTAAAGAGAAGGAAATTACGACCAGTGTATGCGTTTCATTGAGTTATCTCCCGTACATCATGCATGCTATTTCAAGTAAAAAAGAAATCACATTTTTAGTATTTATTTATGAAAATGAAAAGAATTAGTGTAAAATATTATATTAGCCCTAAATCATGATACAAATGAAACTAATGATATAATAAAAATTAGTGTAAAATATTATATTAACCCTAAATCATGATACAAATGAAACTAATGATATAATAAGAATTAGTGTAAAATATTATATTAGCCCTAAATCATGATACAAATGAAACTAATGATATAATAAGAATTAGTGTAAAATATTACATTAGCCAAATTTAAGGACAACTTATTTCACAAGACAAAGATTAAAAGGGAGGGCTTTTTATGTTTTTGATTTTGGTTTCTCGTTTGTAACTCAAGCTCATTATTTTTAATTTCTTGCATTTGACCAAAATATAAATTATATTCGTCTGTTCAAGTTAAGTAAATACCCTTTTATTTCAAATCGGAACGCATGCATATTCACCTGAAGTCATGGTGTTGTAATGGATGTTGTAGACCAAGGGGCCATTGGTTAGTTTTTGGACCGATTGGGCACGGCCTCCACATATTTGTCTAAGGTAAGGTGATCAAATTCTCTCTTAATTTTATCTTCTATGCTGTTGCCTCTTTTAATTCCTTTATTATTATTATCTACATGTCACTTTTCGATGCACACTTTCCTCATGTTTTAACTCCATTTGACTAACAATACCTATTGTTTTCTTTGGCATTTTTTTAAATCCCAAACAATCACACAGAATCCAAAATAAGTGCTTAGAAGCTGTGAAATACTATATTTGATGACATAGTGACTCACTGCCGGAGTTGTCTTCATTACACAGTGGAGAAAAGTTGTGTATTCATGTTTTGGATAGGATGTGGAAGGATGACTTGCGTGCAGTGACTAATGGTTAGTGACGTTAGGTAGCTGCAGTCAGTGTAAAGCTGCACGTGAGATTATGTTCATATTTAGATCATGTGTTGAAGTTTATATGAACATTTTAAAAATGTGATGCACATCAATGAAAATGCAAGTTTTTTGACAGGGTAGCTCTTATCCTTATACAACGGTGCCAATTATACAACCCCACGTGGGCGGAGCCCAATATATATGAGAATTGTTTTCAGAAATAAACATCAAAACTAGCTGTAACTGGCGCATAATGTAAAAGACGTAGTTTCTATCAGGTTTTTTTTTTTTTTTAAAAAAAGTCAGTCTCTTGCCAAAGTGTGAGATTACTTTTTATCGTATCTAAATCATACTAGGTATTTTTTATGATAATTTTTTTTAAAATATAATAATAATATAGAAGTGTTTTCTATGACAGCTTATAACGCGTATGCGTAAGAAGGATATAAAGTATATTTATTTCACCAAATGTAAACATTAAGGTCTATGGAAAAACAATTGGTACCGCGATATCATTAGCAAACCGCAAGTAACAAAACTCGCTACCGACAATGAGGGATGTTAAAATAATACACAAAACGTCTTTCAAGTAAGAGATTGAATGTGTCGTTATCGGGATGATCCTGGTGAAAAAGAAAATGTCATCCAAACCCCAAACCCCCTTAAATTTTATTGAATGCACTCTAAAATACTGCAATTTACATAGACTGAAAAATTAAAACACTCTTTTCATCCTATATATATATATATATATATATATATATATATATATATATATATATGTGTGTGTGTGTGTGTGTGTGTGTGTGTGTGTGTGTGTCTAAATAGGACACTATATTCATCGTACGTACATACATATATATATACGTCTAAATATGACATTTCATATTTATCGTACGTACATACACATATATACGTCTACATAGGACACTATTCATCATACGTACATACATTTATATACGTCTAAATAAGACACTATTCATTACACGTCCATACACATATATACTTCAATAAAGTACACTATATTCATCGTACGTACATACACATATATACGTCTAAATAGGACACTATTCATCGTACGTACATACACATATATACGTCTAAATAGGATACTTATTACACCAAAATGTGTTGGGAGTTGTTTGTTTGTTTGGGGAGGGTGGTTGGGGGGGGGGTGACATGGGGTGATATTGTTTCGTTTCGCTTTGTTTTCCAGACAAGTGCCATTTATGTTAAGACTTTTTTTTAACATTATCAGAATAAACAGATTTCCTTGATTTGACCGTGTCCGCTGAATCGGGTTTTACATACATACATACATGCATACATACATACATACACTATGCTATGTACATATATACATGTATACTTGTCTATAAGGGACACTCCTTAGATAAAAAGTTGGGGGGGGGTGACATGTGCCCTTTATGTCTAAGTCAAATATGTAAAATAAATGTTTATGCATGGGTTTTTAATATTGTTTTATAATATCTTTAAATTTTTCCGGTCAGTCAGGTTTCATAAGTAATACAGACAGACAGACAGACACGCACACACATACGTACATACGTTTCTCAAACGTGTTCCCGAATACACTGTAATTTGTCAGATAGTGTACTGCGCTGTCTTTTCCCTGGAGCTTAGTTCATAACGACCTTGGCCTAGGAAGATCTGTTCATAGTATGTCGAAGAAGTAAACAACTTGAATGGAGCTCAATTAACTTAGTTTTGTAAATGCCTGCTAAAGAGGTCAGACACATACTTCGACAAAATAGGTCAGTAACAATCTTTACTGTCATCTCTCTATTTCTAATACTGTTATACGTAATGTAGTGGTCTAGCCAATGTGTTTTCTTAATTAAACCAAATAGTATATTATCTCATTATTTCTATTCAGATAGTGTGTGTGTGTGTGTGTGCGTACGTGCGTGCGTGTGTGTGTGTGTGTGTGTGTGTGTGTGTGTGTGTGTGTGTTCCATCAAATATATTTTCGTCCGGTTACAACGACAATGTTCGAGTGTTTCATGTTTTTGTTTTATTTCACACTATCAATATCCAAATAGATAAAACTTGTAAAGTAAGTCTGTATTTTCTTGTTTGCGTTTTCGTTTTCTTCTTCCCTTAAAGAAAACGAATAATTCCAATTCCTTTGACTTAATGTTAGATCTGCTGGAACGTATTGTGAATCCCAACACCTTTGACGCAATTTTAGTTCTGTGGTGAAAGTCCTTTGAATCCCATCACTCCTTGACGTAATGTTACTTCTCTGGTGAAAGTCCTCTGAATCCCATCACCTTTGACGTAATGTTAGTTCTGTGGTGAAAGCCCTTTGAATCCCATCACTTCTAACGTAATGTTAGTTCTGTGGTGAAAGTTCTCTGAATCCCAACATCTTTGACGTAATGTTAGTTCTGAGGTGAAAGTCATCTGAATCCCATCACCTTTGACGTAATGTTACTTCTGTGGTGAAAGTTCTCTGAATCCCAACACCTTTGATGTAATGTTAGTTCTGTGGTGAAAGTTTCTGAATCCCAACATTTTTGACGTAATGTTAGTTCTGTGGTGACAGTCCTCTTTCACGTTGTGGGGAAAATTTTTTGCTGATGCTTCATGCTTCATGTATACACATATTTTCTTATAGTTAATTCGTAGTTAAGAGCACCTGGGTTAATGTCAATACGTATTATGTACGATTACGACTATAGTCCCGTTTCTGGACACAAGAAACTGCCTATTTGTTGTTTAACCATTACGCAACGACCCGTTCGTGGTTAAATTCACACGGAATTCTACGACCAAGTAGAGACGCCTTTGTTTGTTTTGCACTCAGTCAGTGATGTCATGACCGGCTTGGAGCAAGTTCGGACTTTTGGGGACCGGAAACCCGAGAGCAACAGGTAAGTGTTAAATTTACCCCAGGACAGTTTTCAAAGAGACCAGACCGTATCCAATCGAAACTGAGAGATTCAAATCTAGGGCGGAGTCTCCATAAGTAATTTGTACGGACTACGTCCATTTTCCTGTCAGTACATGTGCGAATGTCGCCAGATGTGGATCATATATACGTTGAGAGGCATTAGACTGTACTCCGGGTAGCCGAAGTTGTGCGCTTGTTAAACAACGGGAAGGAACTTTAGGAAAATTCTAGTTTGGATCTGCGGACCAAGGCTTCTTGAGGAAGCTTTCCGGGTGGGTGTGAGAGGCGACACCCAAGGATCGGAGAGATGGAAGACACGTTAAGATCACGTGGGAGGTCTATAGTTCGTGTGGAGGCGCCGTGCCGCAAGGAAACATGGAAGAGAGTACCGGATGTGTCGGAAGGACTTATCCGGAAGTGCCAGGAGAGCACGTAGTCAACGGTACCTGAAGTACCAAAAGAGAAACAAGAGGCGGATAGATGAGTAACAGAGACAGCACTGAAGAGAAACATTCTCATTTATGACCTTAAATTCATGTGATGAAATAGTAATTGGCAACTGTGAATAGGTCGTTGTTTGTATTTGTTCGAAAGAAATTGCGGTTGAGAAATTTGTCGATGAAATAGTTGAATACATTTTATATATTTTATTAAATTGTTATACATTTCACCTTGAGTTATTTATACACCTAGACCGTCGGCATTGGTGACTGGGGGCTCGGAGCTACTTAAATTTTAATGATCCACCTTCTCCGGTGTTAGAAATTTGTTGTTGTTGTTGTTATAGGGTTTAACGCCATTTTTCAGCACAAGATAGGCTATACATGGCGGCCAGTATTAATGGTGGAGGAAGAACCCTGGAAAATCCCGGAAGAACCACCGACCCACGAGAAGCTACTGGCAGGCTTTCTCACGTACCCACGTTAGCCGAGCCTGGACTCGAACTCACGCAGACAGAGGTGAGATGGCAGTGATCCGTAACGGTCAGCGCTTTAGACCACTCGGCCACTCGGGGCCCCGTTAGAAATAATACCGTAGGAGGCAATGACATC
Organism: Megalonaias nervosa; assembly: GCA_016617855.1. NCBI lineage: Eukaryota > Metazoa > Mollusca > Bivalvia > Unionida > Unionidae > Megalonaias > Megalonaias nervosa. The sequence continues at coordinate 18,150 of JAECUM010015531.1, forward strand.
ATCTGAATCCCAATAGCTTTGACGTAATGTAACTTTTGTGGTGAAAGTCCTCTGAATCTCAACACCTTTGACGTAATGTTAGTTCTGTGGTAATGTCTTGTAAATAAGTGAACTTTATTACCCATTTGGTGTGCTAGTTTGGAATAGTCGACTGTATTTGTCGTATTATTGATTTTAAAGATTGCATATAAATAAATAGTTTGAAATTGTGACAACATACCCATAAATGTTATTTCAATTCATAATTATCAAAATCCCGTTTTAACGAGAAGTAAATTTGAAATTAATCATTGACGTTGCCTCCCTTTCAGACTTGTCATTCATTTTTCTTCAAATGTATGTAAAATAAAATTTTAAAAATATTAGGAAAGGGTGGCAACTCCAATGCATGTGCAGCCAAGTCCCATAACGTATTTTTCGCTAAAGCGTTAAATACATCGGAAAGTAATAGTATCCCGTAACATCGAAGTGAATATACACAATCAAGCGTTTGATTAAGAGGGTGTCATTTTATATAAACTTCTTTAACATAATCATGTATCCATACATACAATGTGAAACCCGGATATTTTACCTTTCCTCTCTTTGGTACAGAGGTGTCAATTTGTAATTATAATTTCATGTATTTATCTTGCATTTCTAAATAGAAATGCAGTGTTTGGTATGTAGGTGTCAATACGTAATTATAGCTTCATCTTGCTTTCTAAATAGAAATCCAGTGGATTTGTGCATTGAGCTGAATGATGACGTCGGCCTGTCTAACAAAATGGTTCTCGTGTACCTATAGCTCTTTCTTTCCACCTTGTTTGATACCTTTTAGGGGATGAATCCACGACCAAGTGGATCAGAACTCTGGTGCACGGGAGATTGGTGATAAGTGTCCTTGCTCGCATCGCAGGTTCTTGTCCTGCTGTGAACGAAATATAAGTTATTAACATGTTTGATCCTATTGGTCAGTGTAAGGTCCTATATTTTAAATTGCATCTAGCTTTAATTTAGCCCTTCTATTTCGTTTGCTTTTATCATCACATGAAATCTAACAACAACGGGTGATGGGTTGAAGTGGTTGTGCTAGTAGATAAATCAAGCAACGTTCCATAATGGGGGGGGGGGGATTACTGCGAGTGACTGCGTTTTATTTCTCTTTACCTTTTAAAGATTTTGTAAGCGTGATAAATTAAACTCCGTTTAGCCTAGATACGTTGTTTAGTTACACGTATTGGGTTATAGCTACGGAGTCATTCTGTTGTGAACAAATTTAACTTAAAATCTAGGTCAAACGTCAGATATTGCGCAGTTAGGATTTCAAGGCGAAGTGTCGGCGTGCGCATATTTACACTGCTTAATTTGTATCGTTATACTTCACTGAAGACATTTTCAAAACGTAATGTATTTTATGTGCAGCGCACATTTTCCTAGAGGTGTACAATTTAGACTTTTACCTGATGACATTTATCTCTAGAAATCTTATAAAAGTCATCCAAGTAAGGAATCTTACCAGGTTGGACTCGATTTTGGAAGCTATGGTACAGAATGATGACGACTCATCGGTATGCGTGTGAATGTTTTACTGACCGTGAAGTCCATACATCTGATGCATTCCAAAAAGGATTATTATGAAGAGATACGGAAAGCATCTTGATGCAAGCCATGTGGTTTACGATAATAAGGGACACAAGAAAAAAAGAATACGAATACAGGTCGGGATGGAATCACATGATCAGAACTACAGTCAAGATACGTACATCATCTCGCACATGTCGACACCGACTATTACGTGAAACAACTGGTGGATGTGTTCCTGACTGAAAGCGCTTGTCCCAAGCAACTGCTTGTGAAGGTCACACTGATATTTTAAATCTGCCATTATCCATATTAAAAACAAAATGGATGAAAGCAAGCATATCAAGACAAGTTAAACACCCACACTGTATTTATCACGGAGGAATATATCTAAGTTTGACTGTAGTATGGCGTATGGTGCTAAATTGAACGTGGTGAAATCAGTCGAGGCAATATCACATTCTAAAATGAATGCGTGATTTATATGACTGCAGTTGTTTCATTAATTGTGATTAAATAATGCAAATATGTAAAACATAATGATAAAACCGAAAACAGGGTTGTCCCGTCAGCCGGTACGAAGAATTGTGTAAATTTACTACAGCAAACCCAAGTCAGCGTGTTGAAATTTGCTGTCTGCGAGTTGATACAAGTAAACTTGTGCCAGGGCCCGAACTTGTGCCAGTAAACAAGAGTTATTTTAATGTCATGAGGAAAATTGTGCATATTTAAGGCATAATAAATTATGTGTGCCCTGAGAGATGAAAAATTGCGCAGGTCTGTGGGATGGAAAGTGACATGTGTGATGAGAAGAGAAATATTTAGCAAATATATGGCATGGAAAATGACGTATGTCCTGAGAGAAGAAAAATTTTGCAAATCTATGGCAAGGAAAATGACGTGTGGCATTTTATTTTCTTGTTGGAATCTTACACCTTCTGCTGAGAAATTATGGATTTCCATCGTGGATTTTCATTAGAGTATATTTTAATTCTGATCTCCAATAAAGTGTTTGGAGGTCCTATGAATTGTACGAATATTGGACGCCGTGTAACTTGTACAAATATTGGACATGGTATGAATTGTACAAATATTGGATACCGTATGAATTGTACAAAAACTGGACGCAGAGTGAATTGTATGAATATTTATTCTGTGATGTGCATGCTATAATTGTTACTCCTCTGCAAGCAGCCATTTAGAAAGATTCAATGCATTGAAACTGTGAAAAGGAAAAGTCTCTCTCTCTCTCTCTCTCTCTCTCTCTCTCTTGAACTTGAAAACATATTCATAAAATGATTCTAACTTCAAGCTGATAAGCCTATTCTCATAAACTTTACATATAACTGAAAATAAAAGGTTCTTAAACTTGTTTGAAATCATTTATTTCCTAAACGTGACGTGACCCTCTGGTTGTGCCCTTACAAATGTATTTTAAAAGATGCCAACTCAGTCAGCGTTAATTGATCTGATTGATTGTATTTATTCATTTGGAAAGTTATTTTTGAAATACTTTCTTGTCTTTATTACTAAAGAGTTAGTTTTGTTAATACTTGTATTTTCAGTGACATCGAGCTCATTTTCTATTCTAATGACCTTTATTTTTCTCTTCGAATTTATTATCAAGTTTATGTCCATTTCTAATTTTGTTTTCCTTTCTCCGTCATAGGTTAGGACCGCTCCGGTGACCTAGTGATTAGAGCCTCCGCCTGTGATGCGGAAGGTCGCGTGTTCGAACCCCGGCCAAGTCATACCAAAGACTTATAAAAATGGTACTAACATCTGCCTCGATAGGCGCTTAGCATTAAGAGGTTAGTGTTAGGACTGGTCGGCCTGGTGTCAGGAAAATGTGACTGGTTGGAACATCATTCTACATGTCTGCGGATAGGCCGATAAAAGCCCATCAGCCGTGATGTTGATTTTCTACTTAGGGGCTGATATCACCTATTCATTGAAAGCTGCAATTATTCGCAGCCACTTTTGTCTGCAAACATCGGTGTACATTTTATACACTTACCGGTATTTCTCGTGGCTGTGGAGCTACCGTCGGTTGAAGGGTTCTTTTGGTGACGTATACATGATATTTTTGGAGCAAATTCCATGTTTGGTGACTTGTAAATCCACGTGGAATAGCACAACCATCTGTCCTGTGGCCATTTTGAAATTTCGCGCTAGATATGGCTGTTACCAATTACCGGTATGTGTCTAAAGTGTACGCAGGATTGTTCCGGAATGATTTTCATGCATCAAAATTGCATATTGTAATGAACAAGTGACATCAGACCCACACATCGTCCATCAGAATCAACACAGATTTGGGGGGTTGATTTATCGGACTAGTCTGCGGCATGATGCCCCAGTTCTAGACATCGCTCTAAACTGCCACACTGCAGACATCGTAACGATATGACTGAAAAATTGTTAAATCTACGTTAAAAATCCAAACTACACACACACACACACATACATACACACACACACACCGTCATGGGTTAGACTTCTTTAACTTTTAGGATATTAGTTGCAAGAAAGGTTTTCAGTCTTGCGGTGATGTGTGATCGCGAACACTCAGATTATCAGATTATCAGATTTTTAAAGAAAAACAGACTGCATGGCAGGGCTCTTCCTCGTTTTCAGTCTTGTATCAGTGATTTATGATAGTGAACTCTCAGATACAAAAACATGATGTGAATCTTCCGGGTTCGTTGACTGGAAGGCTATCTTTGTGTCAACACTGCAGACTGCCCTGACATTATGAGTAAATTATTAAGGCAGGCTGTGCCGTATTATCTCTTGTAATTTATTTTAGAATGAGTTACAGACAGGGAACGGATTTTAAAGGACGATTAACGGAACTGTGCAAGTGAATGTACATTTAAATAGACATTTTAGTCGGCTGTGTACAAGGCTTGTTGTTGTGATGGCTTGACATCTAACGCGTACAAACTAAAATCTTGTTCAGGAAGTATCCAAACATGTCTCACATGGGCTATTTAGAAGTCCCCTTCGTATGTGGTTGTTAAAAAGGACGAAATGTTTTATAGGTACGCCGCGATTAGATTTTCTTAATTGACATTTTAATCAGCGTTTTATAACTGAGGCATTGAGATTTACTCAGGATTTCATACTTGAGGCTTTAAAAGACAATTTACTCAACCTTTCATACTTGAGATATTGAGAATACTTGAGGCATTATTTGAGATTTTACTCAACCTTCATTCTTGAGGTATTGACTGAGATTTTACTCAGTCTTTCATACTTGAGGCATTAACTGAGATTTTACTCAGTCTTTCATACTCGAGGTATTAACTGAGATTTTACTCAATCTTTCATACTTGAGGCATTAACTGAGATTTTATTCAGTCTTTCATACTTGCGGTATTAACTGAGACTTTAATGAACCTGAGATATTACTGAACCTTTCGTACTTGAGGTGTCAACTGAGACTTCATTCAGGCTTTCATACTTGAGGCACATACTTTTATCTTTAAATTATGTAATAGTATAAAAGTTCCCCAAGTTTATTTACTCCTGGATAGATGAAGGGAGGGAGGAACGAATTAGTACATTGATTTATTCATTAATTGGTGACATTCCCATTTCGTCTTCTACTATATTGTCTTTTCCAAAGTTGTCTACTCCCACCCGTACAGTCTCAACCTGCCTATGCCAGTTCGGTTATTCCCAACTGTCGATTCCAAAGTTGTCTAGTTATCCAGTCTCAATCAGTCTATGCCATTACGTCTACTCTAAACTCGTCGACTGGTGAGTTTTGTACTATCAAATGGTATTCTTTACTATTTATTCTTGAAAGATAACACCATTTTATATTTATACGGTACAAAGATGACAATATCATTTCATAGTTATACCGTATAAAGATAACTGCACCATTGCATATTTATACTTTACAAAGGGAACGACACCATTTCATATTTATACTTTACAAAGAGATCGACACCATTTCATATTTAAACTCTACAAAGAGAACGACACCATTTCATATTTACACTGTACAAAGAGAACGACACCATTTCATATTTATACTGAGCAAAGTTTAATGTGATATAATATTCTCACAGCTTCCGTGTGTCTTGACGTATTGCTCCAGACTTATTTCATATACGTACTAAAAAAAATCTACAACTTTTATACTAAAATCACGTTCAGAATACCAAAAGAATCCGCGTGTCTCAGTAGAATAGCTTTAAAATTATATCACTAGTCAAACCAACCAAACTGCATCCTCTCAGTCCAAATGACGAGAAAAAAAACCAAAAAACAACAACTTCCTATTTGGCTGAAATTATCACTTAACATTATGACATTGTATTAAGTAATACTGGTAAAATTTGAATTAAGTAATACTGGTAAAATAGACGCGATGGGAGTGGAAAGATTGGTGTAAACTGATACACCATACGAACTAGGTGTAAACGAATTGAGACTGGACGAGTTGGGAACATGTGAAGTGGATTGTACCCGATTGATTGAGCGGTTTCTTGAATATTTAATTTAGTATTATTTATTTATTTATTTATTTATTTATTTATTTATTTATTTGTTTTACTATTTATTTTATTTATTTTTTTATTTATTGATTTATTGATTTATTTATTTATTTATTTGTTTGTTTTGTTGTTTATTTATTTATTTATTTATTTATTTATTAACAAATCTGTTTGTGCTTAGCTTGCTTTCCACAAGTTTAAGGTCAATTTCAATAGTTACATTTACAATGGAGGAACTACATGCTATTCAAAGAACATTTAACTGGGGTAATCACACCGTTAAAGGTACAGTAACACATGGCATAGTTCTCTTTCATTTATATTGAAAATTGTCTGATTCATGAATCTCAGTCTGGTTATTATTAAATTTATGGGATCACATACGCAAATTGGTGTTATTTGGTTATCATGAAATTTATGGCTTTACATGCGCAAGCCGGCTGGGTTTTTTGGTTTACATAAAGTTTATTGTACCATTTTATTTGGAGATTTGTATTTGAATTTGGGTTAGATGCTTTGTTTGGATATTTGTGTTTGAATTATTGTTAGATGCCTTGTTTGGAGACTTGTATTTGAATTTTGGTTCAATGCTTGATTTAGAGATTTGCATTTGAATTTGGGGTCGATGTCTTGTTTTATGTTGAATTTGGGGTCGATGTCTTGTTTGGAAATTTGTATTTGAATTTGTGTTGGTTGTCTTGTTTGGAGAGTTGTATTGAATTTGGGTTCTAGGCTATGTTCGCTAAATTAGTGTGATAAGAAATACGTAAAAATATATGCATATTGATGCCTTAATGATATTTTGCAATTTCAGAAATTCACACAATATATGAGGCTATCAAAATATTTCCATATGTATTTATAATAATTTCTCACACTATGGCATAAATGACATAATTATCAAAGGATTCCTATTTTCCCATATATATATATATATATATATATATATATATATATATATATATATATATATATATATATATATATATATATATATATATATTCGAATTTCAAATACACTGTATCTGTTAGGCAAAAATGACAAATATTATTTTCTTACATCTGTCCATTTATTATTATTATTATTATTATTATTATTATTATTATTATTATTGAACAAAATGTCTTGTTATGTTACAAGAAAGTTACTAAACTGATCTCATTTCATTTCAATACGTACTCGCATATGGTGCATTCCCACCCACGCAAGACTTAATCTAGTTTGTGAATGAAATCAGTCTCCATTCATAAAACGAAATAATTGGTTACATTCGTCTTTTTCCCTTGATGACGTATCTTAAAATGTCAGGCATACCGTACACAACGCCTCTTGTAGTTTCCCATAATTCATTGAGGCATTTGAAACATGCTGCTCCCTGTCGGTTAAAACAAGATTTGAATGCTCTCACAGGCAGCAAATATGCAAACGTAATACCGTCCATTTCTCGATGGCGTCCCACAAAGACTCTCTTAGTCTTGAAAGGTAAGTTAAATATTTTCTATATAGATTGTTTCTGTTTGTCAAAATTTTTATTCTAATTTAAACGAATGCTATCAAGGTCATTAAAATAAGCTTATGTCATGGCCCTTGTGTAATTCGGGCAACTCGAAGGACCCAGGAAGGAAAGTGTAAGCCTTTATTTAACATTATGTTGACTGAAGAAACGCCCAAAATTTCACTTCCTTCAATGATATTAATCGATTAACAGACATGAAATTATTCTTACCTTCTGCGTATTAATCACTACCACTTTTCATCATGAAGTATATGTTTAATCGATCAACAATATTTGTCTTTATTTTGTGCACACCGTCTCGTGGACGGTCTTCTGACCGAATAGTGGAATTCTGTCAAAGATACTTATGTCACGCATAGAATAGAATTCATGATATAAAAAATGAATCAGTGTTGCTTTATAATTGCATTGGAAAGAGCGTAAACGCCATATTATTTTTATTGTTGTGGAAAAAGTACAAACGCTGTATTGTTTTCTAAAGTCCATCTTTAAATTCTTTTTTTAGTTTGTTTTGTTTTGTTTTTGGATTTTTTATCCTATTTTTCTAACAAATAAAGAGGTGTATAATAATTTAATTTTAATTATTTTTTTTAAACAAAATATAACAATGGCTTCAATAAGACCAAACCCGCGTGCGATGATTCATGTATTGGGGTTGTCCATATTGATATGATTCATTCTGCTTTGTACGCAGACAATTTGTAATGCACATTAATAAAAGAAATATACGCCCGAGTTTTTCCTGTTTTTTACGAATTATGAAGTGATCCTAAGATTTTGTTTTTATCAGCAACTACATTCAATATCTGGGATTTTAGAGATTCTTTCATCTGATGTTGTTTCAATAACTATGTACCAACTGTAGTAAACATGTATAGAAAGAAACAACTGCAAAATTTGAGGTGCACTCAGTCTTTTTACACACTTGCGTTTTAGCGCAGAGAAAGGGCGTAAAGGAGCCGAGTCTTTTTTTATTCCATATCCTACGCGCATAACTTAATTTTCTTCAAATCGTGACTTCTTTTTTTTTTAAATTTAATAACAAACAATCCTTTTAAAGTTAATCACAAAAAAAAAACATTGGTTTTAAGTTACCAGTTTGATATATAATCTAACATAATCTAACTCTTTAATATGTTATATATGATATGAACTCATTTTCGAAACCATGATCTGAAAAGGCTCTAAGCTCACTGTATACATGCATCCATCCATCCATCCATCCATCTATCCATCCATCCATCCATCCATACACAAGCACGCACGCACACACACACTGAATGACCGACTATTAAACCTTCATACGTCTAAACATCGGAATATATTGACTCTTTCGTGAATAACGTTGGAAAAATTTGATGTATTCTTTATTTATAATTTTTTATATGTTCAAATTCCCTTTATAGGTCAATAAAAAGAAATCATGCTTGTATTAAACCAACAATATCGATACATAGTGCACTAAATTAGAGATGTATCTAATGTATCAACCGCATATAAATATAACACCAATCGATCAATCAACCTATTTACCTTTCAATATTCGTCATATTTAGCTAATTATATATTTATTTTATTTTAATTTATTTATTTATTGATGTATTTATTTATTAATTAGTAGTAGTAGTAGTAGTAGTAGTAGTAGTATTTATTTAATTATTTATTTATTATTAACAAATGAAATGAATTGCAAGCAAATGCATCAGGCGCTTAGTTGTACGCCAACCCTTAGCACAAAAAAATAATTATTGTAAGTTGGAAATAGGCGATGGACATTAAGCAACAAAAACAGTTAATGACAATCAGAAATAGGCGATGAACATAGCGCAAAAGATACGGTATTCGTGTGAAATACGACTTGTTGCTATCGTTTCTTTGTATTTGGATAATGTTTTGTGTCATGTCAAGCAAACAATCCAAAGGGGAAATGAATCTGCAAGCATAAGATTATTATTATTATTACTCGTCACATTATGTCTCGTGTTCTTTTTCCAAACAAAAGTAATTTTATATTTTTGTGATATTCACAATTTTCCCCTTTCTTTTAAATGATTAATATTTTCCTATCTTGGTTTCAAGTACGAAAATGACTGTTTTAATTTTAATTTAATAATCCCTATTACAATGGACAGGACGTTTTGACGTTTTTTTTAACTTTCCGCAATAACAGAGCTGACCAATAGAGAAATATAAATTTTGAAATGGAATCTATTTAAAAAAAAAAAAAAAAACTTTGTAAGTTTGTTTCCTTGTCGCATTTTTTCATGAGGTACGTAACAATGTCCTTTTCATTTGCCAAAATGACATCTATGAGTTTAAGCGGTGCCAAACTGAACTGAAAGAATAGAAAATTAAATCCAAGATACATTTTGTTGTATTTTATGGATCACGGCAAATATCTATATGCGTTTTTTCTTGGTTGATTTTATATGAAGAGATCAATAATAATAATAATAATAATAATAATAATAATAATAATAATAATAATAATAATAATAATTGAAATGGTAATAATAATTCTAATAATATTTACTGTCTTATATGAATGAAATGTTTTGCTTAAACCCTCATCTAAAATTGGGATTATCATATACATAAATGTACACGTTAGTTAACTATTATGTTACAAAGTTCCTGTTACATGAGTGCAGACTGTACTCATCTTACATGTGTAGCCTATATATTGCCTAAATCAAACCTACATGTACAGTCTTATTGTCTAAATCAAACTCACATGTACCGTTTTTATTGTGTGACTAAATTAAACTTACATGTACAATTTTTATTTTCTGACTAAATCAAACTTACATGTAAAGCCTTGTCTAACTAAATCACACTTAGGTGTGCAATCTTTATTGTTCCAGTAAATCAAACTTACATGTAAAGTCTTTCTTGTCTAACTAAATCAAACTTACGTGTACAGTCTTTATTATCTGACTGCATCAGTCATATTTGTCAAGTCTCTATGTTGGACTAAATCAAACATATGTGGAAAGTCTATAGTGCCTCACTAAATCAGACTTACGTGTACAGTTTTTATTGTCTGACTAAATCAGACTTACGTGCAAAGTCTTTATTGCTTGACTAAACCAAACTTACTTGTACAGTTTTATTGTCTGACTAAATCAAACTTACATGTACAGTCTGTATTGTTTGACGAAATCACACTAAAGTATACAGTCCATAGTCCTTATTGTCTAACTGAATTAAACTTACGTGTACAGTCTGTATTGTCTAACTAAACCAGACTGACGTGTACAGTCTTTATTGTCTAACTAAATCAAACTGACGTGTACAGTCTGTATTGTTTGACAAAATCACACTAAGTGTACAGTCCTTAATCCTTATTGTCTAACTAAAATAAACTTAAGTGCACAGTCTTTATTGTCTAACTAAATCAAACTGACGTGTGCAGTCTTTATAGTCTAGCTGAAAGAAACTTAGTATTCTTTCCCCAAGAAACTTTTGCATACAGTTCTTATGTATATGAAAATATATTTCACAGTTGATGTAAACACCAGGTGCAGAATGATTTATACTGTAAAGTGTGTCATGTCGCACAGCAGTATAATGTAAACATCTGGTGGTATTAGAAATTGTACAATAAAGTTGTCAATACAGGTCCCAATTTCAACTGTAAATCTATCCAATTAAGCACTACTATTACTACTACTACTACTACTACTACTACTACTACTACTACTATTTATTATTATTATTATTATTATTATTATTATTATTATTATTATTATTATTATATTTTGTTTATGTTATTATTATTATTATTATTATTATTATTATTATTATTATTATTATTATTATTATATATGCGATATTATATTGGAAGGGACCCCAGAATTACATTCGGTGGGGTTGGAGCATTTTTTGCTACGATACTATAATTATTATTTCATTACGAAAAATTAGTCCTATGTCTTTTCATTTGCTTGTAGACTTACTATTTGTTGTCAACATCCCTTTTTAACGCTTGATAAACAATAACGGCTAGGCACTCGCATAAACAAGATAACGTTACCTTATCTGGTGTTTTAAATGGCAAAAATAGTAACAACACAATTACAACAATCCATAACAACACAATTACAACAATCCATTGCTAACTACTGAAGAGGAGTGAACAAACATTTAACAAGGAACCTATCTTCCAATACTAAATCGAATCACCGTATTTTACCATGTCAGTTTTAAGGGAGCGGCATTTCAGATGGCGCAAAACAATTTTAATTTCAACCAATAGGAAACGAGCACTGCTGGACACGCGGTAATTTTTAGACTTTGCAGTTTCTTTGTTCAGAACAATGCACATGTAACTCTGAGAACGAAAGGTAGATATACGTTCCAAGGTAAGTATTCGTCTCTTTACATTTAATTATTGATAGTTCTTGTACTAAATATGACCCTCTTTTGTTCCATAGTAAACTGTAAGGGTATCATGCGTATAAGTGGAGTGGTGTTTTGCAGTTAATCACTGACCATATTTGGAGTTTATCAACAATAATGATATATGTATGCTTTGCTCCAAGAAATAGCCCTTTCAGTGTTTCGCAATTGGTAAATATATTTAGAGATGAGGGTTTAGGGAATGCTTGTTGCTGCAAATTTTAACTGGCAAATCTAACTACAACACTGTCCATCATTGTAGTTCCCTCTCTGATGGCAAATAACGCCTTCCTCTCAGACATCTGCAAAACATACAACCTAGCATTTAGAAGTACTAAGGCACAGGTAAAAGCTAACCAATCAATTCAGTCATAAACTAAGGCACAGGTAAAACTAACCAATCATTTCAATCATAAACTAAGGCACGTGTAAAAACTAACCAATCATTTTATTCAAAAAATAAAAGGCTGCTTGCTTCTTAAGATGGTAAATATGATTCAGTAAGCTTCATGATTAAACAATCCATTGTTATATTATTCTTTTTTTTTTTTTCCTTCTCTTCTTTCTCCCATTTCGGTCTTTATCAAGTACTAAATTGCTGTTGCCACTTTACCATAATAAATCATTGACCTGAACGTTATTGTCTCATTTTATTTGTCTTTATGTATGTCTTCTTCTGATGGTGGTCATTATATTTGTGTCAGTTTCTGATGGTGATTATTACATTTGTGTCAGATTCTGTTGGGGATTATTATATTTGTATCAGTTTCTGATGGGGATCATTTTTGTTTTCTGTTTGTGGTGGAGAGCATTATCTGTGTGTCCGTTTCTGGTGGGGACCATTATATATGTCTGTTTCTGATGTCGATCATATTTTTGGATGATTCTGATGGAGGTCGTTTTATTTTAGTCTATGTCTGATGGGGATCATAATATTTTGTCTGTTTATTTTGGGGATCATTATATTTTTGTCCATTTCTTATGGGGATCATTATATTTTTTCTTTTTCTTTTGGGAATCATGATATTTGCGTCTGTTTCTGACGGGGATCATTGCATTTTACTCTGTGTCTGTTTCTGATGGGGATCATTATATTTGTGTCCATTTCTGATGGAGATCATTATATTTTAGTGTGTCTTAAGGGGATCGTTATATTTTTGTCCGTTTCTGATCAGAATCATTATGTTTTTGTCTGTTTCTGATGGGAATTATTCTATTGCAATCTGTCTCTGATGGGAATCATTACATTTTTGTCTGTTTTAATTGGGGATCATGATATTTTAGCCTGTATCCTTCTGTTCAGGTTGGAGATAATTACATGCAAAAGAACGATAAGTTAATTGAGAACTTTTGTATTCAGTATTACAATTATGAGTACAAATAAATCTCATGATCTCATGATAAGTACAAATAAATCTCATGATGAGTATAATAAATCTCATGAGTACAAATAAATCTCACGATGAGTACAAATAAATCTCTTGATGAGTAAAAATAAATCTCATGATGAGTACAAATAAATCTCATGATCAGTAAAAATAAATCTCATGAGTAAAATTAAATCTCATGACGAGTACAAATAAATCTCTTGATGAGTACAAATAAATCTCTTGATGGGTGCAAATAAATCTCATGATGAGTAAAAATAAGTCTCATGATTAGCACAAATAGATCTCATGATGAATAGAAAAATAGATATAATGATGAGTATAAATACAAACTTCATTTAAAGTGATTTTGATTGTAATATCCCTGCATAGTTGACACAATTTTATGAAATTTTGACATGTTTTATAGAGTAATACTCATCTCATTTTCACAGTGTTATTTTGTTATTATTCTTACACATTTCTACATCGTGTTATTTTTTATTATTCTTACACATTTTTAAATAGTGTTATTTTTCATTATTCTTACACATTTCTACATAGTGTTATTGTTTATTATTCTTACCCATTTCTACATAATGTAATTTTTTATTATTATTCTTACACATTTCTACATAGTGTTATTTTCATTATTCTTACACATTTTTAAATAGTGTTATTTTTCATTATTCTTACACATTTCTACATAGTGTTATTGTTTATTATTCTTACCCATTTCTACATAATGTAATTTTTTATTATTATTCTTACACATTTCTACATAGTGTTATTTTTCATTATTCTCTCACAGTTTCCATATAGTGTTATTTTTCATTATTCTTACACATTTCCACATAGTGTTATTTTTCATCTTTCTTACATATTTCTACATAGTGTTATTTTTCATTATTCTTATACATTTCCGCATAGTGTTTTTCATTATTCTTTCAAATTCCACATAGTTTTATTTTTCATTATTCTGACATATTCCCGCATGGTGTTATTTTTGTATTAATCTTACATATTTCCGCATAGTGCTATTTTTCATTACTCTTACATATTTTCACATACTGTTATGTTTCATTATTCTTATACATTTCCACATAGTGCTATTTTTTATTATTCTTATATATTTCCACACGTGTTATGTTTTTATTATTCTTACACATTTTCACATTGAATTTTTCATTATTCTGACACATTCCCATATAGGGTTATTTTTCTTTTACTCTTACACATTTCGCACAGTTATTTTATTATTAATACTCATTTCCACATAGTTTATTTTTTATTATTCTTACACATTTTCATATAATGCTATTTTTTTATATTTTTTTTTTTTTTTTTTTTTTTTTTTTTTTTTTTTTTTTTTTTTTTTTTTATTCTTACACGTTTTCACATAGTGTTATTTTTAATATTTTTACACATTTCCACTTAGTGTTATTTTTATTATTCTCACACACTGGAATATCTCGCAGTTTCCATGTACAAGCTGCTTTGAGATCATCGGGAGAAATCTTAATTACCACTCTATGGATTTATTTGACACCATGCGGAGTAATCTTAGTTAATTACTCCAAAAACATATTCCTTTAATGGGAAAAGGAAACTTAAATTCTAAAAATATGTTCTCAGCTTGCGTATTTTAACGTATGAGAGTGATTAATGAATCATGTCGAAAAATACCTTCTTTCAGTGTATACATAAGCATCGTTTATTAACGTCTGCGCGTGACAGAGCAGCTTGTGAAAGTTTAACTAATTAGTCAAATTTAGTCAAATGCAGTGAAATTAGTCAAATTTCGTCTAAAAGATTTTTGACATGAACGATAAACAGAAACTTAATTAAGTTGAGATAATATCCGTTGTCTCTCAAGTACTTGAATTATATGAATGATATTTTAATCAAATGTTCTTTCAAGATTAGTGAGCGCTTTTATGCTTTAGTTCTATTTATCACAGATTCAATTGCATTAGTTTAAATTTATCATCTCTAACATTTTATTTTTGTTTATTAATACGTGTCCTTTGTCTTGTTTTTCTTCTTGTTACTTGAACCGTCAGGATAAAATGTGAGACCTAAATTATAGCCCATCAATGAAAGGGTTTTTGTTTATTGCGGAAATATTTCACGATAAATCAACAAGACAACTGATACGTCTTCGTTCAAATTATAAATTATTTGGGGAAAAACTCCAGCATTATCGCTAAGAAGATTTTTGAAGCTGTTTTAAAATTTAAGCTCATTTGTAAATTTTTAGAAAGATTTTTATTGTTGTTATTATTATTTCTAAGCTTGTCCATTGTCGATAACTATAACCTTTTGGGGGTATTTTGCTTCTGTACTGCTTCGTTGGACACATATGTGTTAAGTGTTAGGCAAAACCTCCATTCAAACTGACTATAAAGTAATGTTAAATTCTCTGCAACATTGTTATTTTCATTACAGCAATATGTTTTTGTTATAATAATGAAACTTTCATTTCGCTATTCGATATGCTGAATTTGTAACTATTCCAATCGCCAATACTCCTTTGAGAAGTGTATCAATAGTAAATATTTGTGTACGTTTCTGATTAGGATCATTTTACTTTAGTTACTGTCTCCGTCTGTTGATGGCGTTGTTCATGACGCAATAATGGGCGATGAGATAATTTAGAACTTTTATATGCTGTGTGGTGTCTTAAAAATGGAAACAAATAAATCTCATCATGAAACCCCGTTTAAAATCATTTATACAATTATATCTTTGCATAGTTTATACAGTTTCATGAAATCGTTCCAGGTATTATGGATACAAAGTACCCTATTTCCACATTGTACTATGTTGTCCTTTTCTTACAAATCTCGTTTCTTTCAGTTTCACCATGTAGAATGAGTTGCTGCTATCGACGAAAATTTTATTCAATTACTCAAACACATATTCTTGTCATGGAAAATAAATATTAAATTCCTGTGTAGCTAAGTTATGGACTGCTTGCCAATATCTAAATTATACATATTCCATATCAGTATGTATACATGTGTCATAATTTAATATTGGTTTATATGTTTATCATATGAATGCACCCCAACATGGCAATGAAATCAAGGTGACTTATAAATTATAAAGCTCATTGATAACTGATTTCACATTACCGTTCTTTTTCATTATTTTTTTTAATTTTGTGTTCTCAGCTTACATATTGTAACAGGTAAAATCTCTATTGAAGTAAACATAAGGATAAAAAAAAAAAAACGCCTTCTTCTGAAATTACAACAGGACGCTTTCTTACCGTCTACGTTTGACAAATCAGCTCCTGAAAGTTTCAGTAATAAGTCAAATTTAGAAATCTAAAACATATTTTTGACATCAATGATAAACTAAAAATTAATTATGCTGGGATAATATTCATCGTTAAGTACTGGGATTATATCTATAATATTTTCATACAAATGTTGTTTCCAAAGTAAAAGTATTGCTTACAGATTTGAACTCTACTAATTACACGTTCAAATACAATAGTTTAAATATCTTTAAAATTATTTATCGTTATGGATATGTGGCCTTTGTCTTTATGGGTTTTTTTCTGGACTTACTCGAACCGTCAGGATGCAAATTTGTGACACCTTAATTATACTGCATCAATCAGAAAGGGGGCCCCGAGTGGCCAAGTGGTCTAAAGCGCTCTCCGTTAAGGATCACTGCCATCTCATCTCTGTCTGCGTGGGTTAGAGTCTAGGATTCGGCGAATGTGAGAAAGCTTGCCAGTAGCTTCTCTTGGGTCGGTGGTTCTTTCCAGGGATTTCCCGGTTTCTTCCCCCACCATTAATACTGGCCGCCATGCATAGCCTATCGCGTGCTGAAAAATGGCGTTAAGCCCCACAACAACAACATCAATCAGAAAGTATGCATTTGTTTATAACGGAAACGTTTCATGACAAACCAATGTTAAGTGATGACAAATATGTCTTCATTCTTATCGTAAATTACTTGCGGAAAAGACAACCACAACTTTATCTCTAAAAATATATTTTAAAACTATTTTGACATTGAGCCAATTGTTTTTACTACTTGTATACTAAATTCTAAAATTTAATCTTTTTAATTTATATATTTTGTTTTATTTTTAAGAGCATCCTTTATCAATAGCTACAAAATTAATGGTAGTTTGTACTTATTTACTGCTTTGTTTGGTGTATATTTTAAAGTTTATAAAAACCTGCAATCAAATATGATTTAAAATGTCAAATTGGTTATTACTTTTTTTAAAAAGTGTATTAGTATGGTTTTATAATAATTAACTATTATTTCGATAGTTGATATGCTGTGTTTTAAACTCTTCCTGTCCCCTATGCTCCCTTGAATAGCGTATCAATAATAACCATTCTAAGTCTGAAAGGGATAATTATATTTTTGTTATTGTATCCGTCTGTTCAGGATACAGTTGATGACATAACTAAGGACGATGAGAGAATTTAGAAAACATATATATCAAAAATAGAATGAAAATAAGGTGATCTCAATTATAAATATAAACTTTACTGCTCTCTTTAATTAATTCTTTTTCTTTTGTTTTTAGTTTACATATTTGATCGGATGGGCTCATTATTAAATATACAGTATCATGTACAAAAATGAAGACAAATAAATCTCATCATGGTTCACACTTCATTTAAAGTTAGTTGACTCTAATATCATTTCATAGTTTACAGAATTTCACGAGTTTTGTAAGTTTTATGAAGTAAAACGTCCTTTATTTCCACAAAGTGCTATGTTATATTATTATTACAAATTGGAATGGTTCTCGCATTTTCCTTCTACAGTCCGATTTGAGACTATCGGGGATGGAATGGTTCTCGCGGTTTCCCCGTATAGCCTGATTTGAGACTATCGGGGATGGAATGGTTCTCGCGGTTTCCCCATATAGCCTGATTTGAGACTATCGGGGATGGAATGGTTCTCGCGGTTTCCCCGTATAGCCTGATTTGAGACTATCGGGGATGGAATGGTTCTCGCGGTTTCCCCGTATAACCTGATTTGAGACAATCGGGGATGGAATGGTTCTCGCGGTTTCCCCGTATAGCCTGATTTGAGACAATCGGGGATGGAATGGCTCTCGCGGTTTCCCCGTATAACCTGATTTGAGACTATCGGGGATGGAATGGTTCTCGCGGTTTCCCCGTATAGCCTGATTTGAGACTATCGGGGATGGAATGGTTCTCGCGGTTTCCCCGTATAACCTGATTTGAGACTATCGGGGATGGAATGGTTCTCGCGGTTTCCCCGTATAACCTGATTTGAGACTATCGGGGATGGAATGGTTCTCGCGGTTTCCCCGTATAGTCTGATTTGAGACTATCGGGGGTGGAATGGTTCTCACGGTTTCCCCGTATAGCCTGATTTGAGACAATCGGGAAAAAAATCTTATTTAATTACTCCAAAACTAGATTCTTGCCATGGAAAAAATCACATTCTCATGCAGCTAAGTTGTAAGCTATTATTGAATATTTAAATTATACATGGTTCATTTCATTACGCACACATGTGTCATAATAAAATATTATTTTGTATGTTCAGCATATAAACAGGAATGAAAAGAAGGTGATATCTAATACGTATGCTCGTTAATAATAAATTTAATTTTACCGTTCTCCTTCATTTTTATATATTTTATGTACTTAAATTGCATATATTAAAGGATGTTTTCATTATTTCGGAAACACGAATAAGATAAACAACTTCCTACAAAGACTATATCAAGAACGTTCTTTGACGTCTACTCTCGACAGAGCAGCTTATGAGAATTTCACTCATAAGTCCAATTTAAAAATTGAAAACGTAATGAAAGCGTAATTTCAATATTAATGATAAACTCAATACTTGCTTCATTGTGTTGAAATAATATAGATTATCTCCCAAATACTAAGATTATTTCTTATAATATTTCCATATTAGTATTGAAAAAAATGAAGTTATTGGTAAAAATGTGAGGACTTCACATAACGTATATTCCAAAACAGTATTTTTTCTTCTCGTCGGGCAGGATAAAATTTGTTTCTTACATCGAAAATATTTTAGAACAATCGGAAATATATTTTATTTATTTTTTTTGTGGCGGAAACTTTACGTAATAAACCAGTGGTAAGAGATTATAAATATTTTCATGTGTATAAACAAATACAAATACCTGGAAAAAGACGCTATTATCATCATTACAAACGGATTTTAAGCATATTTAACCCCATCCTTTTAATAATAGCGATAAAATGCTTGATAGTTTGTATTTCTCTACTGCTTTGTTTGCAAAGATATTTTACGATTTAAACAAAACTGTATTTGAATAAATCTAATTTTACATGGAGTAATATTTGTATTTTGAAAATGAAATCAACATTTTTTAAATTATTTTCAAATACACTATACTTATATGATAAAGATAAACTTTCTTTCCTTAATCGAAGTGATCTGCATTAAATTCCTTTATTGTACACTCTGCTTATGTATCTACGTATGTCTACTTATGTGTCTACGTATGTATATACGTATGTGTCTACGTATGTACCTACGTATGTGTATTCGTATATCTATACTTACGTGTCTACGTATTTGTATCTACGTATGTGTCTATATATATATATATATATATAGTATAGTATAGTAGGTATGTTGGTTATGTTATATATATATATATATATATATATATATATAAAGTATATATATATATATATATATATACGTATTTATCTACGTATGTGTCTTCATATGTATCTACGTATGTATTTAAGTGTGTATCTACGTGTGTGTCTACTTATGTGTCTACTTGTGTATATACCTGTGTATCTACGTGTGTGTCTACTTATGTGTCTACGTTTGTGTCTGCTTATGTGTCTACGTATGTGTCTATTTATGTGTCTACGTATGTGTCTACATATGTATCTATGTATGTATCTACGTGTGTATCTACGTGTGTATCTACGTGTGTCTACTTATGTATCTACGTATTTGTCTGCTTATGTGTCTACGTGTGTATCTGTGTATGTGTCTACTTATGTGTCTACTTATGTGTCTACGTATGTGTCTACGTATGTATCTACGTATGTGTCTCCATGCCTCATTACGATTTCATTTGCGTTGATAAAATCCTAGAAGTATGATTATGCTCGTTTTTCCTTCTTTTATTTCTTTTTCTAAAATAAAATTTTCAGTTTCAAGATGATATCAGTTTATTTTGCCTCTCATTTAATATTTCCTTTTCTGATTACAAAGACCTTAATAAAGATTTTATTTCTACTTAATTTATTCCATAAAACTTCTGTACGAGATTATGCAAGTATAATTTTCTTTCAATTAGAGCGTATTCGCCCAATGAATGCTACCATAGGAAAAATAAAATGTGTTTATATTATATTGTGCATCTAGAAATTTGTAATTATGGCACATAGAAAGATTTAGATATATTAAATTAGTCAGGATATATAAGTGTGTATTGGAAATAATATATCTGACCAGCAAACACAATGCAACAACCAAGAGGCTTGAATATGATCGCTCGATTTGCTAACTATTATGTATTATGGATTAGTGACACGGGGTGTGTGTGTGTGTGTGTGTGTGTGTGTGTGTGTGTGTGTGTGTGTGTGATTTGAGACATATCCTAATTTGGATAATAGCCTGCAATTACATTCAATTTCTATTGCAAATAAGATTCATATTGCAAAAATTTGAAGTCATCAGTAGTATCGCATATATTCAGGACAAACACGACATCGTTATGCTTTCATTTCAAGTCTTGGCTCTATTATTTTCCACTTGGAATAATTAATTATTTCAAAAAATATAGTGACGTGGTTTGTTTATTGGTTACTTTGACTGATAACGTACGATGTTAATTAGTTGTATATATCCCATATTTTATGAAAATTATACTCTTGGGGGTTCCAAAATATATGTATCTGAAATACACTCATGGGAGTTCAAAAATATTTGAAATACTCTTACGTTAGTTCAAAAATATCAGTATGAGAAATACACTCAAGGGAGTTCAACAATATAACTATGAGGAAATACACTCGTGGGAGTTTAACAATACAAAGATGCAAAATTCACTCATGGCAGTTCAAAAATATTAGAATACACTCATGGGAGTTCAGCAATACAGATGTGAGAAATACACTCATGGGAGTTCAAAAACATACGTGTGATAATTACACTCTTGCTAGTTCAACAATATAAGTATTTCTTCAAAGTATTTAATGAAGTTTTTTACTATTTTGGTTCAAAAGTAAATTTAGCAAAATGTTGAAGCATGAGTAGTAATCGGGACATTAAATTAGAATTCGTAGAAGCCATTTAATTGCAATGAATGAAAATGACTACTTATAAAAAAGGAAAAAAGGAATTACAGGCTAGCCTAATTACTGGCTGAAATAGCAAACCTTGGACGATTAATTCGAAACATTGTAAATAACTCCATAGAAGGCAAATCGACCTCAAAGACTGAAGTGACGTTTAACATAATGGATAATCCGACACGTTTTTACTTTTATAGACAAAATGACATCATGTTTATGCTAATGTCAAGATGTGAAGAAATCAAAGTCGGACTAAAATGCCATATTAGTTCAACTGACCAATCTTTCCAGTAGTAATATATACGAATATTTGATTTCTAACTTCCGTTCTTATTCAAGAGGCATAAACATCTGAATAAGACAGAAATTAAACGTATTACATATTTCCGAACAGCAATTGTGTTCCACCGACTGACTTCTCTTATATTCCTTTGAATAATGCATCGATGTGAAGTCCTTTGAAAAATGCATCAATGTTAAATTTTTCTCAACTTTCATGTGATTTGTCCCCAGAATTTTACACTTAAACCATAGAGATTTTGTGTACTTGAATCAAAACGATTTTACACTCAAACCACCCCGACTTTATATTTGAAACTAAAAGATTTTTCACTTATATCAAAACGATTTTAATACTTAAACTAAGGCGAAGTTACACTGAAACCAATGAGATTTTGACGCTTAAACCATGGCGAGTTTACACTGAAACCATGTCAGTGACTATTTTTCCTTTGCTGTAAGCAAATAAGCACCGCATATTCAACATTTTTAAGAACTTTGTCCTTCACAAAATTTTCATGTTTACCATTTAATTTTGGTTAACATTAAGACACAATTTTGGGATTTTCACGAAATTTTCTAGATTCAATAGCAGTTTAAATAATGGAAAAATTGAAAAGCAGTTGTGAGAATCCAAATTATTTTTTTTTTTCATTCATCTTGAACTTCAAAAGGTGCCCACTTTAACTAAATACATTTCTGATGTTCACAATCAGACACATATAACATAAGATTTACATCCCCTTAATTGTTTATAAATAATGTTCCAACTCACTATTACACGGTGGATGGTTTTACGCTATGGATCACATTTCGTTTGTGTTACGGTTAGACACGTGTAAAGTAATCCTTGCTGTTGAAAATACCGATTTATGGTTGGACACCTGTAAAGTATTCCTTGCTGTTGAAAATAC
Source organism: Megalonaias nervosa (assembly GCA_016617855.1). Lineage (NCBI taxonomy): Eukaryota > Metazoa > Mollusca > Bivalvia > Unionida > Unionidae > Megalonaias > Megalonaias nervosa. The sequence goes on from JAECUM010015531.1 coordinate 41,035, forward strand.
AGATTTAAGGTTAGACACGTGTAAAGTAATCTGTGCTGTTGAAAATACAGATTTATGGTTGGACACCTGTAAAGTAATCCATCCTTGCTGTTGAAAATACAGATTTATGGTTGGACACCTGTAAAGTAATCCTTGCTGTTGAAAATACAGATTTAAGGTTAGACACGTGTAAAGTAATCTATGCTGTTGAAAATACAGATTTAAGATTAGACACGTGTAAAATAATCATTGCTGTTGAAAATACATATTTATGGTTAGACGCATGCAAAGTAATCCTTGCTGTTGAAAATACAGATTTAAGGTTAGACACGTGTAAAGTAATCTGTGCTGTTGAAAATACAGATTTAAGATTAGACACGTGTAAAGTAATCCTTGCTGTTGAAAATACAGATTTAAGGTTAGACACGTGTAAAGTAATCTATGCTGTTGAAAATACAGATTTAAGGTTAGACACGTGTAAAGTAATCCTTGCTGTTGAAAATACAGATTTAAGGTTAGACATGTGTAAAGTAATCTATGCTGTTGAAAATACAGATTTAAGGTTAGACACGTGTAAAGTAATCCTTGCTGTTGAAAATACAGATTTAAGGTTAGACACGTGTAAAGTAATCTATGCTGTTGAAAATACAGATTTAAGTTAGACACGTGTAAAGTAATCTTGCTGTTGAAAATACAGATTTAAGGTTAGACACGTGTAAAGTAATCTATGCTGTTGAAAATACAGATTTAAGGTTAGACACGTGTAAAGTAATCCTTGCTGTTGAAAATACAGATTTAAGGTTAGACATGTGTATGCTGTTGAAAATACAGATTTAAGGTTAGACACGTGTAAAGTAATCCTTGCTGTTGAAAATACAGATTTAAGGTTAGACTCGTGTAAAGTAATCCTTGCTGTTGAAAATACAGATTTAAGGTTAGACACCTGTAAAGTAATCCATCCTTGCTGTTGAAAATACAGATTTAAGGTTAGACACGTGTAAAGTAATCTATGCTGTTGAAAATACAGCCTTACGGCTAGATACCCTTTAAATTAATCCATGCTGGTTGGAAGTACAACTTTAATGTTAGACACCAGTAAAGTTAGCATCGCTGTTGAAAATACAGCTTTAAGGGTAGACAGACAAATTAAGCTCACAAAGGACAAATGCATTCATCCCGTGCATAAGATAAAGACACAATCAAAACATAGCTTACACTGTAAAACGTAAATGCAATTACTAGTTAAATCCTTGATGACATCCATGTAAGAGTTGCTAGCTGATATATACTGTGCTAAACATGGAGGTTGGTGATATCAATACATAACCAAGCCCCGAGAAAGCAAAAAATTACACTATTCTAAAAGCAAAACTAACATGAGATAACTAGATTTTAGGTCACTGGTGAAGTGTAAGTATTTCCTCATAAACAAAAATGTATGTTTCTTTTTTTCTTTTTGTAATTAAGTGTTTCAAGCAATGCAAAATGTGAAATAATAATGGTTGCGCTAAACAATTTTAAACATATATTGGAATATATGGGCCATTACATCCAACTGTATAGAAAGTGGTACGGTGTCACTAAACGTACAGAAAATTCATCAAATTCCCACTGGTTGACTCTCATAGATACATAATATCAAATTCACAGTTTAGCTCTCTTGGATTCCTCATTTCATACTCACACTGTTTGGCTATCATAGATTCCTCATATCACATTCATAATCATATCACATTCACAATGGTTCACTCTTATAAACGCCCTTATATCAAATTCACACTGGTTTGTTCTCATAGATTTCTCATATTAAATACACACTGTTTGGCTTTCATATATTTCTTATTTCAAGTTTACACTGGCTGACTCCAGTGACGTAGCTTGGAGGGGGGGGGGACAGTTGTCCCCGGGCGCCATGTGCCAGGGGCGCCAAAATGAGGAAAATACAACTATTCGTTATATCAGATGCACTCGAAGGGGGCGCCAGGTTTATGCTTTGTCCCCGGGCGCTAAGTACCGGGGGCGCCAAGTTTATGTTTTGTGCCCGGGCGCTAAGTACCCTCGCAACGCCACTGGCTGACTCATATAGATTCTACATATCAAATTCACACCGGTTGACTCTCTTAGATTTCACATCAGACTCACACTGTTTGGCTCACATATCAAAAATTCACACTGG
>JAECUM010015532.1:0-88401 GCA_016617855.1 Megalonaias nervosa
TTAGTACCATTTTTATAAGTCTTTGGTATGACTCGGCCAAGGATTGAACCCATGACCTCCTGCATCCGAGGCAGACACTCTAACCACTAGGCCACCAGAGCAGTTTGACAGATAGAGGGCAATAACATCCTGTCTGAAAAGGGTTTATTTGTGGCTACTTCATCATTTACTATAATCATAGATATTGATGACAATAAGCACTGTTCCAAAAAGTAATGGGGATTACATCTAAGTTAACTGAATATTGATGATAATATATATTGTTCTAAAAGTAATGGGGGTGATATCTGCATTAATTGAATATTGTTGGTGCAGGTAATCAAGATGTTGTCTCTTTTATGCTGACCAGTAAAAGTGAAATTTTGTCACAGAAAAAGATCCTTTCAAACCCGGGGTAGTTTTGTCCACATTTAATTCTGGAATAGCATTAAACTATATTATATACAATAATATGTTGAAAATGAACTAATTTTTGTAAATTAGTGAAGGTTACAAGTGCATAATGACATAGAATTACATATTTCTACAAACATAAGTAATGAAATTTTCGATACACACTGTATCTAAATTAAAATTGAGAAGCACTGGCTAAGCTTTCATATCAACTAAAGGGCAATCCAAATATGTAAACAGTTTTAATATTCTCAAAACAATACATTGAAAGTTGCTTATGATGGCAAGTCTGTTGCAAAGGTAACATTTGTTTATGATTATGTATATGAAACCATTTTCTCTAAAATCTCCATTGCTTTTTTGCACACAAAGGAATTTATGTGCAGAGATGAACTAATTTTTTTTTAATTTTACCAGAACTTTTATTCAAAAATATTATAAAGAAACTTTGAAAAATGTCTAAAATGCAGTTATCCAAGCATTAGTATACCTTATTGTAGTTCCTAAGCATTAGTATGCCTTATTGTGGTGCCTGTCTTATTGTAGTGCCTAAGCATTAGTATGCCTTATTGTGGTGCCTGTCTTATTGTCCTATGTCTTATTGTAGTGCCTAAGCATTAGTATGCCTTATTGTGGTGCCTATGTCTTATTGTAGTGCCTAAGCATTAGTATGCCATATTGTAGTGCCTAAGTATTAGTATACCTTATTGTAGTGCCTAAGCATTATCAGTAGTAAGCCTCTTTGTAGTGCCTAAGTATTTGTATGCTTCCTTGTAGTGCCTATGCATTAGTATGCCTCTTTGAAGTGCCTAAGCATTACTGGTAGTATGCCTCTTTGTAGTGCCTGAGCATTAGCATGCTTCTTTGTAGTGCCTAAACATTAGTATGACTTATTGTAGTGACTAGGTATTAGTATGTTCCTTTGTAGTGCCTAAGCTTTATGAATAGTATCCCTTATTGTAGTGCCTAAGTGTTAGTATGCCTTATTGTAGTGCATAAGCATTAATATGCTGTATTGTAGTGCCTAAGCATTAGTATGCCTTATTGTAGTGCCTAGGCATCATTATGCTCCTCTGTAGTGCCTAAGCATGATGAGTAGCATGCCACATTGTAGTGCCCAAGCATTAGTATGCCTTATTGTAGTGCCTAAGCATTAGTATGCCATATTGCAGTGTCTAAGCATTAGTATGCCATATTGCAGTGCCTAAGCAATAGTATGCCATATTGTAGTGCCTAGGCATTAATATGCCTTATTGTAGTGCCTAAGCATTAGTATGCCTTATTGTAGTGCCTAAGCATTAGTATGCCTTAATGTAGTGCTTAGGCATTAGTATGCCTGGTAAAATCCAAGATAGTTCAAGGTTCATTATTTCACAAATTCAGGTCACTTAGCCATATGTTAATGAACAAACTTCTTAGCAACAAGTGGTTTTTCATAATGCCTCAATATTATGAAGAATAAAAAAATGCCTTTCACAGAGAATTAGTACATGAAAATCATACTTTTGAATCCTGAATACAGCAACAGGGTGGAGCAGTAAGTGACAAGGGGAAGGGAAGGGGGACCAATAAAAAAACCATGTATGTACATGAGAACTTCCATCTCTAATTTTTTATTGATAATGACATGTATAAAAAATACAACTGTACCTAAAACTTTCAATATCTATGCATAGCAACCAGATTTACTATTATTGCATATTAGACATCAAAAATAGCTAATGGGAAAAACACAAAATGACGTTAATACAGGTGACACTTGCTGTACACCAATTTTATTTATGCACTTTCATTTGAATGCCATTTTTAATGAAAGAAATGACTTTCAATTTGTGCCACTGTGCTTGTTTTTGTGCCATCTCTGGCACTATGTGCTGTGACTCGCCTGCATATGTATTAATTTGTTTGTAAATTATGCATAAATAATCAGTACTTGAAAACTTAGAGGTATTATTTGCCCAAAATTTACAAGTACCCTATGGGCAAATTACTTTTGATTTACATCATAACATAAGGAATATATCTATTGAGCATCACCTATAGTCATGCAACACACATATTACAGAACAACTTTAACAGTACATTAGGCATGTCCTGAATGTTTGTTATAAGTGGAAAGCCTTATTTTTGGGTTACATAAGACCCATTTATGCCCATTTTCCATATATGTTTGTTTTCACCTATGACCTTATTGAGATTACACAATATTGTTGTGTGTAAAGCTGATAATAATAATTATTAACTCTCACCTACACAATTAAATATGCATGACTTTCTTAAGTGGAAACAGTTGTTAGACACGCATTCATTTTTCCATGCTATTGTGTTTGCACTGTCTCCCTTTCAATGTTGAAGCCTCAAACTAGAACAAGCTCTGTAAAAATTTAGTACCAAAATCACTTCTCCATACAAGGGCCCAAAGAGATAAGTAAGAGCTCACACTAAGACTTTGCTAGGGTTGGAAAAAATTTTCCTATCTGCACTTATATTTCAATGTCTTTATATGTTAAATTGTTAATGAGCTGGCTACATACATTAACAAGTCTCTCTCGATAGGCCAGACACTCTACTAGTCAGAAATAATTTCCTGGATGCCAAGATAAGACCATTTCTTCTTGTCAAACTTCTGAATACTGAAAACATCTCCAATATTCATGAGAAACACCAATATAATAAATTTTGTAACAAAGCTATATTCTTATGTTGGAGTTAACATGTTCATAAGATACCTGTAACTCCAATACAAAATTCTTTATCTTGGATTTTGACCATGAACCTGAGACTATGGATAGATCACTGAACTTGTCTCCAACAAAATGTCATGGTATCACCACATGCCAAGTTTATTTCAATCTCATTAATATGACTAAGTAAAGATCAGTCATCTTACTGGTATCAAAGTACTCCTCAGATACAAACCGATTCAAACGAAAAAAATCCATCCGCCAGTTTCATTAGAACTAGCTACTAATATGCAAGCATTTTAGTGAAAACCACATGCCTATAAAACTGTATGTTCAAGTAGCAATAAAGAAAGCCATTTTGTATCAGAATCATTTTTCATTTCACATTGGCCATCTATTCTGGTGAAGTAGATTCTACAAGATTTGTGAAACTTTGGGAGGTAAATTAGCAATATTTTCATTTAGAACCAATTATATCTAGCGAGGTGTTTTAGTAAAAATCACATGTCAATATGGCCAACCCTTGAAGAGGACAGGTGGCCATCATGTTTGAGGTTGAACCAACACCATTTTCGTTCAGCACCAAGATATCATATGAAGTGTTTCTGTGAAAACCATATATTGATATGATGATCCATTCTGGAGCAGTATTCGTAAGTTTCAAGAGTGGATGTTTCAACATGGTGGCCATAATGGAGGTTGGATCAGCATAAGTTTCAAGAGTGGATGTTTCAATATGGTGGCCATAATGGAGGTTGGATCAGCATAATCTAGACATTGAGCAAAGTTTTTTTCACTGACATGTCAAAACAAGCATCCATTCTGGAAATGTTGCAATAGCAAAATTTTCAAAATGACCATCATGGCAGCCATAATGGACATCAGATGAGCACCATTTTTCTTAAGGCCCAACTAGACGTCATACAAAATCTTTCAATGAAAACCACATGTTGATACGATCATCAGTTTAGAATAGCAATTACCGGTACATTTCAAAATGGATGCCGTGTTACCCATATTGGTTGTTTGTGGGGCACCATTTTCATTTTGGACAAACTAGATCATAGGATATATGACCATGTCTGCAGATTTTGGTGGCAATCCTTCCAGCAGTTTAGGAGCAGCAACAACAAACATGTTAACTGATAACTTAAGGTCTTTATACATTGTGTCCGGCTTGATTATTTCAGGATTTATTATGTCAATGTGTTTTATTTGTGTCACTCAGAATAATTGAGCACATTGTCAATAAATCTGAACAAGCACGAGAGAATGATTTGTGATTTGGATTTTTAACATAGCTTTAACAATTTTTCAGTCATATTTCTATGATGTCTGCAGTGTGGCAGTTTATAGTGATGTCTAGCACTTGGGCATCAGGCCGCATATATGTAGTATGATGTCCCACCCTGTCACATTATCCTGACACCAGGCCCACCAGTCCTAACACTAACCTTTTAATGCCAAGTACCTAGTGAGGCAGCTGTTAGCACTATTTTTATAAGTCTTTGGTATGACGAGGCCGGGGTTCTAACCTGTGACCTCTGGCATCCGAGGCAGACGCTCTAACCACTAGGCCACTGGAGCGGTCATGACAATGAAAAAAGATGGTGAGAAAAGAATACACTGCATGAATATAGTAAACAAACACAACAGAACAAATATATGATATAGTTATATTTTTATTACATTATCACATTTTTCATGATATTCATTATTTCATATTTAACTAACATAATCATAAAAAAAAAATCGACATAAAGAATGACCTCATTCACATCTTAACAGATGTTTTTTTTCATAATTTTATACAATGAGCAACAGCATAATCTCTTATCATCATAAATGCATCAATTAAAATCTTTCTGATTCAACACTCTGACAAATTTCTTTAGTGTTTCACTTTCAAAGTTTTATAAGGTTTTGCTCTATGTTTGGATGAGTCAAAAATGAAATACCTAATGAACCTGGTAGTGACAAGCTGACAGTTAAATGTACAAGTCATTATATTACAGTGAATTAAGAGCAATTTCATAAATCCCATCATAATTGAAAATGCAAAAAGTTGTACTTACTGAATTGGACAACACCTCAGGAGTTTGACATTACATCCTCTGATGAAAATGTTTCATCATTTTTGTATGGAAAAAAACAAATGAATTGTGATGACAATAACACAGTATGCTTTGATGATCCATGGCAAATTTCAATTGTTCACCTTTCACAAGCTACTTCATTAATAACATGTTTACAAAGTCATATCCAAGTCAATTAGTCCTATAATAAAGTAATTATCTTGACAAAATAAAGTCAGGTGTGGCAACTAAGCAGGTCTCCGAAACAGGTAGTATACATACAATCTGTTCTCTTGATGTGGCCAAAAGTGCACGACTTTTCTTTACACCATGGTCAAGAAGCAAATCAAACTCTGGCAGTTTAAAGCAAATGTTTGCTTCACTTTGCCTAGCTGCATAAGCCAAGTATATCTCAAAACTTTTATTGCTTGCATTTTGTCCTTATAAAATCTATTTACACATTTACAATGGAAACATGTTGCACCATGAGCAAATAAGTCTTTTTCTTTACTAACTTTATAATCTACAAATTAATCTTTACCCACCTAAAAATCTATGAATAATCTTCAATTCGTCCTTCTATTAAATAAGTACCAAGTAGATTTTTGAGTAAGACATAAATAGTAACATTTACATCAGGCATGCACAACTTCTTCAAGGGTGCAGACCAGATAGCAATTTTTAAATGTACCCGTATGATGTCAGAGCAACTTGATAAAACCAGGTCATGGGCCAGCTGCAGCCTGTGGGCCATAGGTTACACATGCCCGATTTACATTATATTTAATCATAGATTTAAGCAGAACTCCAAGACTGTGTTGATATAAGCATATATTCCAAGTTGGATCAAAACTGGTTGTGAGAGTGGTAACATGCTTATTCAATTGGATGCAAGATCACCTCATTAACAGGTGTGGATCTTGCTACTTATTGAAACTGTCCAAGATGTTATTGAGTAAGAATATAATCCAAGTCTGATAAAATCTGATTGGAAATATGACCTCTAGAACATTGACAAGGTCCATGCCAGATTACCTCATTAATGTGAATGGATCTTGCTCATTATCCGACTAATCAATTCAAGCAAGATATAAATACTTAGAAAAAAATTAATATGACTTGGTGCTCATAATTCCAGCATCAGTTGTCACAAATAAAAAATAATGGATATTCAAGACATGGCAAATTGTATACATGATATTCTGAAAAATAAGACATGTTGTAACAGTGGTGTGGTGGACAGCATGCTGGACTCATGACTGAAAAGAGTATGGGCTATTATCCTACCAATGAATCAGTCCAGGTTAGCTTCCATGGTGTCTTTGGGCAAGGGACTTAACTCCAAATGCCCCTGCAAAAACCATTTCATGCTTGCTATGCTGTGCTTTAAAACACTAACCAAACCAAACAAATTTATATAAAATAATGCAATATACATGATCTTGATTTTACAATAAAGACAGTACAAGAAATTTTTTGTTCAGTGGAAACACTGTAACAGTGACTGAAGCATTTGTAATGACTGCATGTACAGTTTATGTCAGTAACTAACACTTACTCCACTCAAAAAAGATGAACATATCAGTAGTGCTTTGTCATAAATCTGTGAAATGGAATAAAATGTCCACAAAAAAGTTCTGTGAAAAAAAGTTATAATGCCACTGAAAGATAATGAAAAAACATAACATTTAGATATAAAATCTGAATAAACAAAAAAGTACAACCAATTCTACTGCTTGTTAATCAGATACATATATATACACACACAGTGTGACCCAACTATAGCATGCTTTGTTATAACACGAATTTGGATATAACACGGTTGTGGCGTGGCTCCCGATATTTCATATACATGTACTTTTCTCATACACAAATTTTTTTTTATTAAAAGGTACGAAAAGTAACGTGTAAAAAGTTTATTATCATTTTTAGGGAAGCGATCGTGTATGAATTCTAATATAAGACAATCGTGGCATGGCTCATGCAATTTCATGTGCATGTATATTTCTAATACTCGAAAAAAAGGTTTTTTTTCTTCTTAATAGGACAAAAAATAACATGTAAAAAGTTTATTCAGGGATCATGCTAGGCTTCACACCAACGACACAAATTGCAATTTATATCCCTTACTGGCGACAAATTATACCATCTGGCTATTTTTTTAAACCGAAATTATTGACTGTTTAAACTTGTATACAAAACCTTGGGTTTGGAGTGAAGAAATTATGAGCCATCAAGAAATGAAGCCACAAACTTGATATAAAATAGACAGGAGTTTATCTATTGTAGGATAAACAAATTCTCTGTTGATATTGACAAACAGTGTTAACAGTGCATGGTTATATCATAATCCGCTTGTTCAGACATCTGACCTGAGTACAGCAGACTGTGAGATCTTGGGCCTTTTTTTTAAAAATAAAAAATAACATTTCTGGTAACAGAAATCAACCGGACGAGGCACATTGTCATAATGGATCTTTTGGATGAAACAGTGTTGGATTATCGGCTGCTGGCTAGTAATTATTACTTTTTAACTGACCTCTGTATGCGGATGATAAGTAAAATTCCTCTTCTTTTCACTCAAAGAATTAAATCCTTCATAACACTCAAATTTTCTGTAGTAATCCCTGTTAGAACAGAACACTTGTGTATTCATCGTCTGATGGCCCTTTTCTTTAAAATAAAATTTCTGATGCATGCGTGGAAGGCAGTGCCACGAGAAATGTCCCCCCCCCTTTTGGGCCTATAAAACAATAACCCTAAGGCCCCCACAACCCCCAAAATCCACTTGTTGGTCTCCTTATGCTACCAGGATTAGCTACAACTGACAAACTTCTGAAGGCAGCGAAAGTAACTGCTACAATCAACTAAATGACAGCTAATTCTTTTTGTTTTTAAAATGTTCCCAAATAAAAATAGCTTTGCTGGAATGTCAAAGAAAATTGATCACCTTTAAAGCATCGATCGTTCTGTATAAATACTAAGCAAATGAAAGACAAAATTTCAGTCTCAATCAATGTTCTAAAATTATTTCATTTTGCCGATGCAATAAGAAACAGACATTTGTTTGATCCGCCAAAGCTGTCCTTTATTGGTAAGTTCAATAAGACATGCACCCTTCATCAAAGGAAGCCGACTACAATCTTCAATAAAAACAAAGCACCAATCTTAAATAAAAGCATTGGAATCTGATAGACTGTTGCATTTTCCAAAGTGACTGCAACATGTCTATTGTGCCATGAAAGTTTCATTATTGCTGGAAAAAAAATGTTTATGGTCACTACCAATGGTGGCATAAAACACAAATTTCCAATTTTTGCAAACCATAGATATATGGCCGTCAAGTTAACTGAAGATGGGGTATATAGCAATGATGTTTCTTAAACTTTTTAATTTGCTTCAGTTTTCATTTCCCTATCAATAACCTCATCCCCTGATAATACTGTCTCCACCAAAATCTAGGCCAATTTAAGTACATGTACATGTAGCATGTAAACTGCTATAGCCATGTGCTACTTGTGACAACTGTAGTAATTGTTAAGTGATAATCGGGTATAGATCAAAACGAGGACTATAATTTTTTTCAAAATAAATACGCTTTATTTGTGATTTCAAACAGGATGTGAGTCACACATGAAGCTTATACCATGTGATCTATACTCGAATTCATGGATTTATTATATACAAGTACAGTACTTAATGGATTATGGATTGTACTACACAAATGTAAGTTGTCAATATACAATTGTTTTTCAGACTAGTTTGTCTTCATTTAATCGAGAGTGCATATTTCTGCTCCCGCTTTTATTACCAACCCACCCCCCACCCACCATATTTTAAGTAAATGCATCATTTTCTTCAGCTAACTGACTTGGTTGGTTATAACACAGTTCGGTCTATAACAGTCAAGTTCTATGGACCCCAACTACTGTGTTATAGCAGGGTCGCACTGTATGTATATATGTATATATATATTTATATGTATGTTCCACTACTGGGCCTACAGAGTATGCTAAAACATCACAAGTTGCACACCATGATCCCACTATCAAATCATATAGGAAGGACAATAACGTTGCCATCTTTGTTCCTCTATGATGGAATATTCCACTTGCTTTTTCTGAATTTGGTCCAACTATTACATTTCACTTGAATAATTCATTATGTGCATCAAACCATTTTTCCAATCCTATTATAAAACCATAATGAATATAAAATGGCTTAGAACATAAAACAGAGTGGAAAAGGTGTGCTGTGCAAGAAAAATTAATGAATTCCTTGCTCTCATTGGTGCAAAATAAACATTGTTACTGTCTTTTCTCCATGTCTGATAAACAATCCAGGAATGAAATACTATGGTAGGTATTAGTGAAAAATAAATAACAGCAATGACTTCTCACATCAAGCTCCTGTGCTTGAAAAATACCAAAATATTAGCTCTTTTTTTTAAACCCTTTTGAACAAAATAATTATAATGCATTTTATACAGTTTCAGTGCACATTTATCAATAAGGTTTTCTGTTAGCTATAATTTCCACTCACTGCCTTAAAATTATGTAGCGTAAGTAAGGATAGGCAGAAATGAGAAAAATCATAAGGTATTAAAAGACAAGCAACACTGAAAATGAAAGGAAGAATAATCTTTATTAGTTGATGAAAATAAATTTAATTCTTATTTAAATCAATCTTTCATCTGAATCCATCTACTGATGAAAAATGTAAATCCTCCTGAAAGCACATTTCATTATATCCATGCACAAACTTGTGCAGTACTAGAACCATTGCTTGAAACTCTATTATGAATGAAACACTATGCATATACACTAATTACAGCGGAGTATTAAAGCTCACACTTCACTGATTTTTAGACAAAGCCACTGTTTCAGCACTGTGTCAATCAACTTTCATGGTACATACAAATGCTGTCAGGTAAATAATCCCCAAATTGAAGAATTAAACAAGTCCAGCTTCTCAAAATCACTGATAATTAGATCTGATTTATCACTCATAATCTCATGCACTGCAATTATCCATTTGGCATGAATTGGCTTGATTAATGAGGTTGCTAGGTTCACTGATAAAGTGCACTGATCGTCACCTGTAACATTTTCCTTTAAATGATGACCTCCATGACCTGGTTATCATACCAGTTGTGGAAGTAGGATCATTTAATTCTTTGTTCTCTATTTCTTGTCAAGTCTTGTGGTTTAAGTTGGTCTCTTCCTGGGGCAGGCATAAACAAAGGAGTAATTCCACTGACTTTCAATTTAGTTAGCATTTTCGTACTTTGGTGGCATAGGCATCCACTGATTTTGAGCACTCAGATGAAATCATGATGTAAATGATGTATCTTAATTGGTGTTTAATTTGTGTTCAAGGAGGTGGAGGCATTAGTGTTGATGGTTGTACAGGCTTTCATTGATGTTATTCTCTCAGACCAAAACACAGTTTAAGTACTGAACTTGTTAGGTCTTTGATTTTTGAACAGACATGTATTGTTTATGACATTCATGTGACTGCCATTTGTATTGACATAGTTTTATTCTTTTATATTCTTTGTTTTGGGTATTTGTAGTGGTTAAACCACTAAATTAAATACTTGCTAAAATGCAGACTTTGATAGGCAAAACCTCAAATTTAAGAATCCATGAAAATGTCATCTTTTACAAAACCACAAAATCTGAGTTCCATGAGAATAAATGATACTACAATATTAAAAAAGAAACATTGGTCATTTTCTGATGTAATAAAATACTTTCAAATTAGTGCTTGCTTGGAATGAAATTTGTGAAACTTCTTGCACAATTAAAATATTGTGCAAGCTAAGACTTAAAAAAATGCTGACTCTGAATAACTCTGCAGAATTCTCATTTAATTCTTAATAACTTCCTGACTCAAATAATAAAAACTACTTTCTCTCTATCCAGAACTGCCCTGATTTAACCTCTCTGCAAAGAATAGAAAAGTAATGTGCCCTTAAATCATAATTAGTTGGGGAGAAAATTAATGGGTAAAATAACACGCTAATGCTGTGAATGTCAACTGACATCTATCTGCCCAAACAAACAAAAGAAATTCTTGCAACACAATGACAATGTTAGGTTTTAAATAAGAGCATTCAAAGACAGAAATCGGAAAATACTTTGTAATTTTTTAACCATAAAGCAGTATGTAAATTCCTGGTAAAACTTTAATGTTGAAATAATTAGTGAAAAACTTCAATAGTAATCTTGATTGTGTTATTTTTTTCAAATCAAAGTTACACTTCATACATTACAGTGACAAAATCAAAGTTATACTTGATATATCAGTGACAAAATCAAAGTTACACTTCATACATCACAGTGACAAAAATATTTGGAAAAGTATAAAACAAAAAATTTACAACCTATTGTACATTTATCATATTCAAACACTTCAATACAACTATCAACAACTATTCACAAGACTGGCTGTCAGTTTTAAACCCTGTTTAATGAATTAATATCTGAAGAAGTGTTCCATGTTGTCTCGCCTGTGAAAGGCATGATGATGATGTAGCTTTCTGGTTATGAAGGCAAGACAGGAACCCCTGAGCATATCTAGGTATAAACATGAAACATATACTAATATGAAAACAAAAGTCTCTGTAAATACAGTAAGTAACAAATCACTAAAATACTGATGAATATGACATCATGACTTTTGCTGTCATGACTACTTGAATTAAGATACCAACATCTAAATATTCATGGACTGGAGACACATTTCAAACAAACTGCTTTGGCAAATATTTTAAGTTTCGACATTTTCTGTGGACTCGTTCATCTGGTAGTAATCGTTCATCTTGGCCCGGGCTTGATCTCGTTTTAGGACAAACATGGATGGTATAAACATCAGGGCGCCCAGGATATAGAGTCCTGGATACAAGATGTAGAGAGCACCTGTACAGAAAGAAAATGAAAATTAAAAATAAGAATTTTATCTGCAGCAAAGACGAATTAATATCTGTTTCTGACAAATGCTACATTGACCATGGAACCTCATCTATACTGCAACAAAATGAATCTGATGCACAATGTTTAACTGAACTTCTTGTCATGGCAAAAATTAGACACATGTAAAACACAACTTAAAATGGGTCCATGGTGCACAAATTCCCATCTCAAGTAATCTAAACATAAAACTGAACCATTCAAACATGGATAGAATCATATGCCACTTCCACAAATGATGAAGAGAAAAAGAAACTCATAAGAGACACAAGAAATAATGATCAATCCCTTATCTTTTAAGAGCACCTGAATGACGATTAATAGAAATTGTTGTGAGTAACATGGCTGGTCATACCTTGCATATTAAGATTACCTTGCAGTAGATGTATTGAATTTTGTGTGGTTTATTGGGCTTGAAGAGTTCCCTTGTCATTTAATTCAATGTTGCATAGTTTTGCCTTGGTGTGTTTGTTCAGCAAAGAGCTGCCAAACAGTGTAATGATGAACCATGGTTAGCATGGTCAAATGCTGAGCCTGGTTGTTGGCAAAGAAACAAATATTCTAACACCAATTTTCTATTAGAATATTCCTAAGATAGCATTCTGATTTGACTGTTTGGTTATTTACTTTCAGCTCTACATGGCTCAATAGTTTTTTAATATGCTTTTCTGAAGTGTATTTAATTTCACCATAATTCACAGTTTACCTGTAACTATTACTTGTTATGGAAAGTTGGTAACAAGCAGAATTCAATTTCTAAAGTTAAGTTAGAAGAACTCGCCTTTTCATAATACCAAATAATACATGCCTATCAATACATGCAAAGTGACAGCTATGATGACAAAGAAACTCGTTAATCTTTGACAAAAGATGTTTGACTATCACATGCAAGATGAAGTGCAAAAACAAACTAATCAAACAAATCTCTTACCTCGAAGAGCATCAGCCTTTGCATACCCAGCCTTAATGAATGCATCGTTAATAGGTGGCACTAACAATGGCATGTTACCCCCAATGTTGCTGATGATGAACAGATAGGCTGCTATTGTGGAAGTGCGAATATGTGATGGTACAAGCTCTATAACCAGGGCTAGAGTTATGCTGATCCACATCTCACCTGTAATTGGCATGAAATTATTTAATGCATTTCAAGAGGTATGTTTCAGCTGTCCACGTCTCACCTGTAATTGGCATAAAATTATTAAATGCATTTCAAGAGGTATGTTTCAGTTGTCCACATATCACCTGTAACTGGCATAAAATTATGAAATGCATGTCAAGAGGTATGTTTCAGTTGTCCACATTTCACCTGTAACTGGCAAGAAATTATTAAATGCATGTTAAGAGCTATGTTTAAGATGTCCACATCTCACCTGTAATTGGCATGAAATTATTAAATGCATGTCAAAAGATATGTTTTGGTTGGCATATTTTAGAAATTTGTTTGATAAAAAGACCAGGCTAGATGTAACCACAGATTAATTAAATAATGTACCCTCTTTAGAGAAATATAAATATTTGTTTGTGTTAAAAAGCACTAAGAGATTAATTAAATAATGTATTGTCTTTAGAGAAATATAAATATTTGTTCTTATTAAAAAGCACTAAGACTTGAGTGCTTATATAATTTCTTTATTCAGATGATGAATAATTAGTAAAGTTTTTTTTTACCATGGAGTATACAGTGGTCCCCCTCTTGAACAGCCCCCCTGACCAGCGGCCACCCACTCCTTATGGCCAGAATCCATCGGCACCAATAAGTTTGTGTTCAAAAGTATCCCTAACGAAAGGCCACCTCACTAACACGACCAGCAGCCAGCATATTAGTGTGAGAAGATAAAATTTACCCCTCACATGCGGCCGCATTTTATTTTGTAATATGTTTCCAGAACCAGTATTTTATTCATAACATGTGTTAAGTAATCTGATTTCTGTTTCCCGATGTTAGGTTTTCATTACTGAAAGAAGTGTTGACTAAAGTACATGTACCACTAAGGTTAACATTATATCATTTACGCCTCACGAGAAACCACATTTATTCCATAAAGCCGAGAAAGACTCAAATTTTAATCCATACAAAAAGGTAAGTACACATAATCCGATTAGCCTTACTGCTGTGTTATCATGAGATGTCTGGTTTAGTTACTCTGAAAACTGTTAAGATTACAATTACTGAACAGCTGAGTAGTGGTGGTATTGATGTACAATATACAAGTCTGCGGGAAAATGGTTTGATAGCCTTTATGGCTTCCCTTAGTAAGATGTTGAGCTTGTTCACTTTCATAATTAGTGGCTATTACTACTGACAATAACTGTCAAGATTACAAATCCTAACGGCTGCGAGGTGCTACTGTTCAGGTCAAATCTGCGTACATATCGAAGCCGTTTTGGCTTCTCTCACAAAGTGTAAAGATGTGTAAAACCAACAGGGTACCAGACTGCTACTAATAAATCACGTGACAAGACCACTGCCTATAAAAACACATAGCATTTTGTTTCAATGCAGAAAAATTGTTTTATCAGTCTTGTAGTTGGCAACATTGATGATTACAACCAGACGTAATTGTCAAGATCATAACAGGGTCAGCATAGGCTGAAAATAGATTTTGTGCAGACACACACACACAGAAAAATTAACCTTGAACAAAACAAGGTACCAGACAAAGACTGAAAAATCACATGACAACACATTTATCGCTTTCTTTACGAAGAAGGCACTTCATCCGCTCTACAAAAGTTTCATCTGCATAATTAAATCACATACAGTTAGCAACATCCGAATAAATCACTACCAAACATTAACATGTCATCATGTAAATGGAGACGATTATTTTAGAAAAAATTTGGTTATGCTACTCGACATCGGGTGAGGTGGGGAGGGGGGACTTGCCGAACATTTTTAGGTCGAAAAGACTTGAATAAAACAATTTTATGTTCAAAAGACTTGATTAAACAACATCGTAACCAATAAGGAGGTTATTCAGCAGCAGTGGGAAAATGGAGCAAATGGAAAGAGAATTATGCATGTACCAAGATTTAAATGACATTTTTGAATGGTTTTGCAATGTGCATGACAACAACACCCACTCACATATCACGCTTACGCCAAGAATAAGAACTATTAATGCATATTCAGTTGAAATAAGTCTATTATTATAATAAGAAGAACCTTTTAATAATAATGTTACTTTTAAACAAAGATATTAAATGAAGATATTAAATGCTTTGAAGAATGTAGCTTTCTTACTACGTACATTACATATACATCTCACAAAAAATTTAGTCCCCCTCTGGAAAGGCCACCCATTTTATAAGGCCACTTTCCCGGTGCAGAAGGGGTGGCCGTATAAGAGGGGGACTACTGTATGTTCTGTTATTGATATTGTCACTATTCATGATTTCTTAATCTCTTCTTGATACATAAATACTAGGAGGCATTAACAAATATATACTGCTCAGCACTGACAGATATACGATCATGATACTTGGCATTTATAAATATACTACTCAAAATTTACAAATATACTACCCAGCAATTACAAATATACAACTCAGGGCCCCAGATGGCTGAGTGGCCTAAAGCACGTGCCTTTACCAATCACTGGCATCTCACATCTGTCCACATGAGTCAGAGTCTAGGACTTGGTCTATGTGGATACATAAGAAACCTTGCTGGTAGCTTTCTGTGGGTCGATAGTTTTGTACCGAGGTTTTCCTGAATTTTCTTTTACCAGTTAGCCTACCATGTGAACAACAAATATACTTCTCAACATGTACAGATATAATCCTCAACATTTATAAATATATCACTCAACATGTACAAATATAATGCTCAACAGTTACAAATATACCACTTAATATTTACAAATAAACTACTCAACATTTACAAATACACTACTCATGATGTACAAATATTCTAACCAGCATTTACAAATTTACTACTCAACATTTGTTTTCAAGCACTCAGCCTTGATTAATGCATCATTAATAGGTGGCATTAAAAATGGCATGTCACCCCCAATGTTGCTGATGATGAAAGTTTGCTCAAGGAACTTTTTGCTTTTTGAGCCACATTGACCCTAACTGCTGAATTTTTGGACCCCAAAATCAATTGATGCAAGCCTTTCACAAACCTTGGTCAAGGTATATGGTCCTAAACTAAAATTATTATGCAAGAACCATGTTATTTCTTCTTTCAGTCAGGGACCTTGACCATTAACCTTTGGACCCCAAAATCAATAGGCTTCTTTCTTATCTAAAATGTAAGCTGCCCACATATGTTGGATTATATACATGTAGAGAACTTTTTTCTTTTCATTTTTCAGCCACAGCAATCTTGATCTTTGACTGTTCAGTAGGTTTCCACCATACTGTAAGTACAACACATTCAGAAGTGTAGTTCAGTTCTCTTATGGAGAACTAATGTCTGTGTGCAGAAACCATTTTTCTTCTTTCCGTGACTTCCATCTTTGACCTTTAGGCCACAAAATTAATAGGCTGCTTCCTTATGCTAAGTGCAAAGCCATCAAGAATGTTTGGTTCAGGACAGTGATACAAAAGAAAGGTTTTTGTTTGGAATTTGGAGTAAATTTTACCAGAGAGAGGAATTTTACTCTATACATAACGTTCCACAAAATGCATAAAAAATTTAATGTAAAAATTTCTCCATAATTATAAAATCAGGAAGACATATCCTTGTAAATCAATGTAAGCATGAAGCCCTATAAGATGAAAGATATATGGTAATTTTTTTTTACCTATGTATATAAAATAAAAGACAATAGTAAAACTATAAAATCCTTAAAATATACGGGGCAAAATTTATTATACAAACTACATTTTTTTCAAAAGTCCAAGATTTTCTCTGATGGTATTTCATGATCATCAAAAAGTCTCTTAATTGCAAACCGCTCCGGTGGCCTAGTGGTTAGAGCATCTACCTTGGATGCAGGAGGTCGCAGCTTCGAACCCAGGCTGAATCATACCAAAGTCTTACAAAAATGGTACTAAGAACTGCCTCGCTAGGTGCTCAGCATTAAGAGGTTAGTGTTAGGACTGGTCGGCCTGGTGTCAGGATAATGTGACTGGGTGGGACATGATGCTACATGTCTGCAGCATGATGCCCCAGTGCTAGATATCACTCTAAACTGTCACACTGCAGATACTGTAGCGATATAACTGAAATTTTTTTAAAGCTACATTAAAAATCCAAATCAAACACACACCCACTCTTAATTGTGTCCACAACAAAAAAAGTTCTCACAGGTGG
Organism: Megalonaias nervosa; assembly: GCA_016617855.1. Classification (NCBI taxonomy): domain Eukaryota; kingdom Metazoa; phylum Mollusca; class Bivalvia; order Unionida; family Unionidae; genus Megalonaias; species Megalonaias nervosa. Next base: position 17,396 of record JAECUM010015532.1, read on the forward strand.
GAAGTCAATCCACTTGACAAGATAATTTGCTTTTTGTATTTACATGTCAGAAGTTTTACTTGACAAGATAATTTGCTTTTTGTATTTACATGTCAGAAGTTTCCTATTTACTGTAACAGTAGCATAGTTAATAATCATCATTTTCATACCAATATGATGAGATTTGTGATTTTATCAATACATCAGTTCTGGCTTTCAGCCAGTGAAGTAGAGTAATTTGGACTTGATGAGGTGTTACTCCTTTTGCAATCATTCTTCTGAAACAAGTTATGCTTCAGGATGCGAAAAATTCTGCAGAATGCTGTGTCTCACTAATACTCCAAATACCCAATGCTGTGTCTCACTAACAAGGTATACTCCAATAAAGTTGTAGCATGAGTAGCAGGTCACTGCAACCTCCTTTTGCCTGTGATGATCAGTACCCTCCACAATGAAATCACCCATCAAATCTGCCTGTGATGATCAGTACCCTCCAAAACGAAATCACCTATCAAATCTGCCTGTGATGATCAGTACCCTCCACAATGAAATCACCCATCAAATCTCGAGACCATACTAGCACCAGTTTAAGAAAAACCGAGCTAAATTTAAAAAACTTACTGTTATTTCCAATAGAAAAGACAATGCTTTCTGAAACAGCAATGCCTATGCCACAACTATGTTTCATAGGCTAGACAAAATTGCTGAAATAAACTGCATGCTAAAATTATTTTACCAGGGACACTCTGATCAAGGTATTTCAGACTTTTCTGAAAGTCAGTGTGATGAGAATCATGTCAACCAAAAGCTTTCTTCTACAAGAAAGCATACTCTCTTATAATATGTAGCAGATTATTTTCATTTTAAATTGATGGCTAATCCAAAAGAACATTTCCTGTATTTTAACTTCATGTTGTTGTCCGTCAGAAAACAGTGTTTAATTATTTATTTATATCTGCATTAAATTTGTTAGAAATGTTTTATTTTCACTGAAGACAACTGACTGCAAATATAGTGAAAATAAATTCTTATGCAAAAATAACAGGCTGTATAACATATTTCATGGATAAAAGAATACTTACCAAAAAGATATGATGGGATCTGACAAATATAGGCCCATGGTGGATTAAAAAAAAGGGTCCCTGCAGCAAAAGGTGAAGCCACAACCTGTTAAATAACAATCACATATGAAAGACTCTGATATATAAAACTTGTCACATATTCAAATCACAGTACACCCACCAAAAAATGTAAGCTTTCTTTAGAACTGTTTAATCATTTAGGCCTCAGATACACATTGGGTATTACTCTGAAACACATCTCTTTTCACTGTCTGACTAACTCAAATACACATCTCTTAACACTGTCTGACTGACTCAAATACACATCTCTAATCACTGCCTGACTGACTCAGATGCATGTCTCTTATCGCTGTCTGACTGACTCAAATACACATCTCTTATCATTGTCTGACTGACTCAAATACACATCTCTAATCACTGCCTGACTGACTCAGATGCACGTCTCTTATTGCTGTCTGACTGACTCAAATACACATCTCTTATCACTGTCTGACTGACTCAAATACACATCTCTTATCACTGTCTGACTGACTCAAATACACATCTCTTATCACTGTCTGACTGACTCAAAGACACATCTCTTATCACTGACTCAAATACACATCTCTAGTCACTGTCTGACTCAAATACACATGTCTAATCTCTGTCTGACTGACTCATACACATCTCTAATCACTGTCTGACTGACCAAGATACACGTCTCTTATCACTATCTGACTGACTAAAATACACATCTCTAATCAATGACTAACTCAAATACACATCTCTAATCACTGTCTGACTGACTCTACACATCTCTAATCACTGCCTGACTCAGATACACGTCTCTTATCAGTCTGACTCAAATACACATCTCTAATCAGTCTGACTCAAATACACATCTCTAATCACTGTCTGACTCAAATACACATCTCTTATCACTGTCTGACTGACTCAAATACACATCTATAATCACTGTCCGACTCACTCAAATACACATTCTAATCACTGTCTGACTCAAATACACATCTCTAATCGCTGCCTGAACGACTCAGATACACATCTCTTATCACTGCCCGACTCAGATACATATCTCTTAAAACTGCCTGATTGACTCATATACACATCTCTTATCACTGCCTGAATGACTCAAATCCATATCTCTTAGCACTGCCTGCCTAGCTCAGACACACATCTCTTATCACTGCCTTACTGACTCATATACATGTCTCTTTTCCCTTCCTGACTCAAATACACATCCCTTTTCACTGCCTGATTGACTCAGACACACATTTCTTATCACTGCCTTACTCTGATACTCATCTCTTATCATTGCCTGACTGACTCAGATACATGTCTCTTTTCACTTTTTGACTGACTCAGATACACATTTCTTATCACTTTCTGACTAACTCAGATACACATTTCTTTCTTATCACTGCCTGACTCCCTCAGATATTCATCTCTTATCACTGTCTGAATGACTCAGACACACATCTCTTATCACTGACTGAATGACTCAAATATACATCTCTTATCACTACCTGCCTGACTTAGGTACATATCTCTTAAAACTGCCTGATTGACTCATATACACATCTCTTATCACTGCCTGAATGACTCAGATCCATATCTTTTATCACTGCCTGCCTACCTCAGACACACATCTCTTATCACTGCCTTACTGACTCATATACATGTCTCTTTTCCCTTCCTGACTGACTCAGATACACATATCTTTTCACTGCCTGATTGACTCAGATACACATTTCTTTCTTATCACTGCCTGACTGACTCTGATACTCATCTCTTATCACTGCCGGACTCAGATACATGTCTCTTTTCACTTCCTGACTGACTCAGCTACACATCTCTTTCCACTTTCTGATTGACTCAGATACACATTTCTTATCACTATCTGACTGACTCAAATATTCATCTCTTATCACTGCCTGTCTGACTCAGACACACATCTTTTATCAGTTTGACTGACTCAGACACACATCTCTTATCACTGCCTGAATGACTCAAATATACATCTCTTATCACTGCTTGCTTGACTCAGATACACATCTCTTATCACTGCCTGACTGACTCAGATACATATTTCTTATCACTGCCAGATACAAATCTCTTATCATTGCCTGACTGACTCAGATACATATCTCTTATCACTGCCTGATACAAGTCTCTTATCACTGCCTGACTCAGATACAGATCTCTTATCACTGCCTGACTCAGACACATCTCTTATCACTGCCTGATACAAATCTCTTATCACTGCCTGACTGACTCAGATACAAATTTCTTATCACTGCCTGCCTGACTCAGATACACATCTCTTATCACTGCCTGCCTGACTCAGATACACATCTCTTATCACTTCCTGACTGACTCATGCATATCTCTTATCACTGCCTGACTGCCTGATACAAATCTGCTATCACTGCCTACCTGACTCAGATACATAACTCTTATCACTGCCTACCTGACTCAGATACATATCTCTTATCACTGCCTGAATGACTCAGATACAAATCTCTTATCACTGCCTGACTGACTGAGATACACACCTGATATCATTTTTACTACCACTGGGAAAAGTATATTGTCCTTCTAATTAACACTTCAGCATTTATCAAACTTAAGAAATAAACAGACCAAATCATTTTAAAAATATCATAAAATTTGAAATGAAATCTAGTCTTCAGTTTTAGATCAATGTTAAAATGAAACTGGAATAATACTTTCATCTGTCAATTATGATTCAGATTGACTGTTTCCTTATTTGTACACTTGTATACAGTGATACAAAATAGAACAATTCACAAAGATCTGGGGAAATTTGTGATAATATGGTTGTAAGGATATAACAAGTGTCCCTTGAAGGGCCTTACACTCTCATGTGTGAACTGAATTTCCAGAAATTCAAGATAAGACCATTTCTTCCTTTTAATTGCTGAGCGTCTACAACCACATGATTAAGAGCAACTCTCAGAATACAACCATAAGTATTGCGGATTAAAAGAGACCTCTTTAGGCAACATCAATGAGGAAATGCTGCTGTAACTTTTCAGTGTGTGTGATTTGGATTTTTAATGTAGCTTTAACAATATTTCAGCCATCTCACTACAATGTCTGCAGTGTGGCAGTTTATAGTGATGTCTAGCACTGGGACATCATGCTGCAGACATGCAGCATGATGTCCCACCCAGTCACATTATCCTGACACCAGGCCAACCAGTCCTAAGATTAACCTCTTAATGCTGAGCACCTAGCGAGGCAGTTACTAGTACCATTTTTATGACATAACTTTTAAAGAAGTAGGTATCATACTCTTTCTTGCCCAAAACTCAAATATTTTCAAAAACATTGTTGAACTGATAATAATATGGCAAAAAATATATCAACATTTCAAAAATGTAAAACTTAATTTAATGAAAAAAATTATTTGGTATGACGTCATAGGTAGATGCTCATGACATCACATGTGGCTATAAATCTTCATTTTGTGTTAAAATTGGAGCTATTTTAAAAAGAATAAGGTGGTCCTCATGTGGCAATCAAATTCATATTTTTACAGAATATGAAGGGATGCATGAATAGCCTTTTAGTAGAATATCCTTTTGGTTCCACATGTGTACCAAGTGAAAAATGAAAAATTAAGTCTGCCAGCATTCATTGGTACCTTGCATCTTTACAATGGTCAAGTATTAACTACATCTAAACTGATGTTTCTGCTATAGTGAATGAATAGAATAAGTCTGACATATACCAAAATGACTATATGGCCACTGTAACATGTACCTGTTTAAGTTGAAGACAGAGTTGTGGACAGACAAATGATGGACTGATACAAGGAGGGTATTGCCCCCTGTGAAACCAATGTGATAACAACAATAATAATAATAATAATAATAATAATATTAAAACATTTAATAATAACTGACCAGACTTGCAATGATGACAGCCACTCTGGCATAGACACCTCGTGACTTTACAACTCTATCAGAGATAAATCCACCAAATAGAACTCCAAGACTTCCACCAACAATTGGAATCCATGACATAAATTTGCCAATATCTTCCTTAGTTTGGCCAATATCGTTGAAATACAGCTGAGTATTATACGCAAAGACATAACCAGCTGGAAATATATGAAGAAAAATTTACAGCACAAATATTAAGTTTTATGAACTGAGTTTAACATTTCTCAGATTTTGAATTCTGAAATACAGTGACCCATTAATATAACCAGATGCCAACACATAAGAATGCTGACAAGAAATCCTCATGTCATTTTACTGGAATCCAGGCGGCCTGTCTGGAATGGATAACACATTTACTGTAAGTATACTTCAATACCAAATGCTTTGTTATCTTTTAATTTCAAATAACCTTTCAAGATCAAAACATACAAACCTGGACATGAGTAAACCAACTAGACAAACAATTAAGCTTAAAATATAGCTCTTTGTTAATGCAAAAGTTACAACTGAAACTGAAAAAAATAGTTTTTATTATAAGAAGCATTTCTGAATTACAGCTTGTAAGCTGAGTACAAGTGCAAACTGCACATACCTAAATCTGCTGATGAATAATATGCCAGCAGATATGGGTCTATGCAATTTGTAGGAGTAATCAGTAGACCATAGACACTGACCTTTTAGCACATTATGTAACACCTTATCAAGGTCTATATAGTTTACAGCTGGACTCGACTTTTATGCAAGTATATATATTATAGGTGAAGAAAAAAAAACAGTTTTTAAGAAAAAGTCAGTAGGAAATAGGATTCTATAAAATGGGTCATTCTCCACTCACAAAGAAATGAAATGCAAGCTGCAGAAAAATGTTAAATTCTAGCCATTCTTCCAATATCAGAAACTTGAAACCCCTCAGCACTTTTAGGAAAAAGAGAATAAAGATGTAAATTCGCACCTTTAAAGTTAAAAAAAAAAGTGAACACCTTACAGTAGTCAAATGCAAGCCTAGTATCTTTTGACGTCATGTACATTATGATGTCAAAAATGAACACCTTACAGTGTATGTAAGCCGAATACCTTCTGACGTCATGTACATTATGATGTCAAAAATGAACACCTTACAGTGTATGTAAGCCGAATGTCTTCTGACAGCATGTATATGATGTCATAATCTCCATGATGTCAACACTTTCTCAAGGGATGAGATCAAAAAATGTATCTTTTTTCTGCAAACAAGCTGAGGAGTGGGGGCGAGAGAATAATTTTTGTCATTTTTTCCCCAACTGATATTGGCTAATAATCTATGCTGATATACAGCCTAGGCTGGCTGAGACTATGAGATTTTATATTACATGTACCACTTTATCAACAGCGCTAAAGCAATTTTTATTTCTTTGTCTATCTTGAGTGGATTTTGCTACACTGTGATCAAAACAAATTTTACCCCAAAAGTCCAAAACCAAAAGTAGAAAAAGGTGTTATAGGAGAAATACTGCTTGAAAATCTAATCATCTACATATAATTATAAATAAACGTGCCAAATTTAATTTATGTAGCTCAAGTAAGTTTTGCAAATCATACCAATGTTTTGACCCAAAATGCACAATAAAAAAAAGTTCAAAAGCATGTTTTAAAAAACTTTAAAAATTGCTGCAATGGCCTTTAAATATAATCAGTCCTCTACATATGAACTGAAATATCCATACTAAATTTCATATGTCTACATCCAATGAGTTTTGCAAAGCCATGCTAAGAAAGTATTTGTCAAATAAGTTAAAAATGTGCAAAACCTTGAGTCATCTACGTAGGACCATAATAGGTGCATAGATTAATAACCTACTTGCCTGACTCATGGGACAAACCCAAATTTGACTCAGGCAAGCTCTCGTTTCCATGGTACTTGGGCAAGTGCAAAAAAAATGTATAGAGGGAGGGAGAATGGGGCAGTGTTTCTTTCATAATCATAAAAAATCTAAAGGGGCAGTGTTTCATTCATAATCATATAAAATCTAAAGGGTAGTGTTTCATTCATAATCATTTACATTCTGCAAGTTTAACACTCTGCAATCCTGCCACAGTACATATATTAACATTCTATTTAATGTTTTATGTACCACATTCTTCTATTACATTGCCGACCAGTTTCTATAATCTATCATATGTCATTTCCATACCACAGTCAATGTAAATCTTGTATTTTCTCACACAGATGTGATAATGTGATGCAAGTTTGGTTGATAAGAAATATTTATGATTTAGAAACTTAACTTACATTTAAAAAGTAATATTTGTATACAGCCAACTTCCAGATCCTACCCTCACCTAGGGCAGTTTGTGAGATTGCAAGCTCTAAACAATCAGCTAATCAAAGATCATTTTTATACATGTTGCCGATTAAACAGTGAGTAGGCATTATTTGTTGATACCGGTAATACAACTCGTGAAATTTCTTAGGCAGGTATGTTTGGAAATAAACAGCAATCATCTCTAACAATTAACCACCAATAGGATTTTGTTTAAAGCATGATCGATGTAACACCCACAAGCTGTATTTATGATCTGCTGTTTACATGACAAGTACAGAAAACCAATGCATGCTACTTGGCAACCAATTAAATGCATAAAAAATAAATGTTTTAAATCTCAAAAGTCAAATATTTTAATGGCTGTTCCATTTTCAAGGTGACTAAGTGCCAGGTTAATGGACAAAAATAAGTGTTTACGAATAGTACATCTCAGCCAATAAAAGGATCGTCCTTAAAGTATCCCATATTTTATTTTCATCTTATTTTTTACTCATGTTTGCATATTATGTTTGGGGCAAGCTCATATTTCTCAAGGGCAAGTTCAATTTTCCAGTCAGCTTGAATGCTCTGGGCAAGTTGACATTTTAGACTTCAAAAAAATGTGTAAATCCCTGAAGTTTAGAAATCTCATCGCTCTGTGTTTAATAGTTTTTTAGCTATTGCATTAAAATGGACTTGGGAAGGATGAACAGAAGGATGATAGCTGAAAAAACAGTATGCTCCCTTGTGCAATCTGGGTGTGGGGCATAACAAAATATATTTACGTGAAATCACATAATCATTGGTTATAAACAGCCAAGCACTAACATGAACTCAACGTAAAATAAATTAAGTAGCAATTTCCAAAATAATATTCACCTATTGTTACAATGGAATCCAAGACCACACTGGGGTTATGTTATATTGATGCGTCTTATAGAAAGGAAATACTCTATATATATCTTATAATGGCTGACTACGCATGCTAATACACTGAAATCTAGGCACCCATGCAAAGAAATGTGCATAAGTTTAAATCATACAGTGTGTGCTACATATAAATGTGTATCAGTTTAAGCTGTATTGTTTGTGCTGCATGTAAATTTGTATTAGTTTAAGCTGCATTAAACATACAGCATTCAAATGTGTATCAGTTTAGGCTGTTTTGTGTGTACTTCATGTAAATTGTCATCAGTTTAAGCTGTATTGTGTGTACTGAATGAAATGTGTATCAGTTTAAGCTGTATTGTGTGTACTGCATGAAATGTGTATCAGTTTAAGCTGTATTGCATATACTGCATGAAATGTGTATCAGTTTAAGCTGTATTGTGTGTACTGCATGCACATGTTTATCAGTTTAAGCTGTTAGTGGATCCTTTGTTAAAAAGGCTAAAAAGGCAGGGATGGCTGTCATGCTCTGTACCTGGGCAAGACACTGTACTCCAATAGGCCTTTTGGGAAACTAGGTTACTCCCCAGAGCTATTGTGGCTCAGTGGTTAGTAGGTCCTTTGTTAAGTTCTAGAGCCATGGTGGCAGAACAGTTTGTGGATCATTTGTTAAGATGCAGAGTCACTGTGGCTCAATGGTTAGTGGACCCTTTGTTAAGATCCAAAGCCACTGTCATTCAGTGGTTAGTAGATCCTTTAAGATCCAGAGCCATTGTGGCTCAGTGGTTACTAAATTCACTGTTTAGATCCAGAGCTACTGTCGTTCAGTGGTTAGTGGATCCTTTGTTAAGATCCAGAGCCATGGTGGCACAGTGGCTACTAGAGTCACTGTTTAGATCCAGAGCTATTATTACTCAGTGGTTACCGGTTTCATTGTTACTCCCCTTGAATTGGAACTCTTCTGTCCACTCAAAGTGTGCATACCCACTTTGGCACCTCAACTTCTGGGTAGTACTGATACGCGTAATCTGTCACATTGTTATTGTAAGCAGTTGTAAAACCTGAAATACGCAAATTAAAGCAAGCCTGGACATTTACTATTCTGTTTCCATGTATCAGTCGATACTATTTCTCCATAAAATGTGAATAAGTATGTCACGTTTAAGGTTGATCTTTTTTCATATGTTTACAAAAGATAGATTGAATAATGTAAAAACATCGTCAGCAGAAAATCTCCTTTGATATGGAGACCCCTTTAAATAACTGTCAGTCAGCTGACTTTGTTATGATATGCACGTAAAGAAGTTATGATGATGGCAAAATCATGTATACACAGCTCAGATACTGTGACAGTCAGCTGCTCATAATCAAAAGTTGCTGAAAAGAATGAAAGCAGAGAAAGCACAAGTTAAATAGGATTTTGGTGGATTCTGCAGAGGTATGTTATACTTCTCCAGCTCACTTGTCTCTATGCATTAATCTGATTAAAGTATTTTTAAAAAACTGTTGAACTACCACACGGAACAGAACAAAACTTAATGAAAAAAATCATACTCAGGCCATACATACAAGGCATATGAATGAAATACAATTAAATTTATATACCAAGCCATCATGGTGTAATATAAACAATGGGGAGGAGTGAGAAAATGCTATGATAATGGTTTAGCTAGATATTACAAGTCGAGGAAGTGCCAAAAGAAAGGTGATTAATGATTCAAATGAAAACGTTTGATATATTTCACTTCATACATAAAAGAGTCACAAACGGTTGGAATGTGAAATCAGCATAGTAACTATCCAGTCCTCTATTCAGTTTTCAATTCATAACTAATTTTGCCATTATGCTTAAATTTTTCAGTTGTATTTTGTTCTCATTTTCAATAAATGTTGATATTTCAAAATCTTTTGTTGTATGTAATACTATTTCTTAACAAAATTTATTCTAGCCTCCTTGAAGAATTCAGTCAGTGAAGTAGCAGAATTTGTCACCCAAAACATTATTTTAATATTTGATACATTTTCTTTCTTCATATGGAATTTTATTCCATATACAAATTTCTGCAGATAATTTATGCTTTGAAAGCCTTATCGCAAAATAGTTAGGTACACATTATATGAAAAACTTTAAAATTATTCTTCCAATTTCAATCAGTTTTCATATAATTCTATTATGGTATTAATTTTGTTATTTCTATTATTTAACCATACATTATATCATTCATTATGTTATTAATTTTATTATTTCAATTATTTAACCATACATTATATCATTCATTATGGTATTAATTGTAGTATTTCTATTATTTAACCATACATTAAATCATTCATTATGGCATTAATTTTATTATTTCTGTTATTTAACCATACATTATATCATTCATTAAGGTATTAATTGTATTATTTCTATTATTTAACCATACATTAAATCATTCATTATGGCATTAATTTTATTATTTCTATTATTTAACCATACATTATATCATTCATTATATATTAATTGTATTATTTCTATTATTTAACCATACATTATATAAATTTATTACGGTGTTAATTATTTCTATTATTTAACCATACATTAAATCATTCATTATGGCATTAATTGTATTATTTCTATTATTTAACCATACGTTAAATCATTCATTATGGCATTAATTGTATTATTTCTATTATTTAACCATACATTATATCATTCATTATGGCATTAATTTTATTATTTTATTATTTCTATTATTTAACCGTACATTATATAATTCATTATGGTATTAATCTTATTATTTCTATTATTTAAACATACATTATATCATCCTACATTTTTAAGAATTATCATTATATAATTTCAAAAATTCTTTTATCCGTGAAGGCGATTGTAGATTGCATAGTCCCCAGAAGTGATTGTTAGCACTGAAGTGCTTCCCTCTCACGGAAGACAAATCAGTTTCTGAAAAGGCCTATTACCTCTGCATTATATAATCTTTCATGTTGATGTGCTGTATAACACCAAACAACAAACCATTATTATGATTCCTTTCTAACAACAGTAGCCAAACTATTTTTAATGTCTCATCAACTAAACTTTCTGTGCACTCATTATGATTTAGCTCAGCTGTGACAAAATTAAATAGTCAGTATCTTCTAAATATTATATACTGATGATTCACTCTCAGTATTATTGAAATATGCTGTACTGAGGAGTACTGAAATATGATATACTGAGGATTCACTATCAGTATTACTGAAATATGCTGAACTGAGGATTATTGAAATATGGTGTATTTAGGATTCACTAACAGTATTATCAAAATTTGCTGTATTGAGGATTCACTTTCAGTATTATTGAAACCAATTTTTTATAGTAAAATGTTTCTTCAAAAATATGTTACCCAATCATAATACCTTAGAAGTACTACCACTACCTCACATATCCAGCCCTCCCAGACTCTACTTTTAGCTCAAGTTGTCTGCTGACCCATGTGGTGGTCGGGCAGAGTGATCTCCCCTTGCCTATAAGACCAGGCTGCAATGAGGAAGAATATACCAATTATTTACTGGAGTGGAAGGCATGCTCCCTATGGATGAAACCGCGGGAAGGCTGGGAGGGTGTACGTGTAAGTATCGGGTATTTTCAAAGAAACATTTTTTACTATAAAAAATTGGTTTCTTCTTCAAATATATTACCCAACCATAATACCTTAAGAGAATAGGTAAGAGGTGGAGGGAAATATACACCCTTATCTCCGATTCCCAAAGGTATTGAGACAGCTTCTAGGTAACCCAACTAGAGGGGACTCTATCTGTCAGGGCACGGCTTCAAAAAGGGAAAAAATTTTCCCCTGCAAATCCAGCAGAAAAGTAGAGAAGCAGCGATTTTAAGAAGATGTCAATCAACCTGGAAGTGTGACCTGTTGAACTGCAGAGATAGGTCCTATCAGACTGAATTGGGCCCTTTGAGATGAGAGATCTTGGAGATAAAAAAGCTAGAGAATGTGGACTCCAATCTCCATCTCACAGTCTGAATGATGTCGGTTGAAGAACATTTTCAATTCAAATGCTAGGCTGGTGGCAACTGCCCTAACCTCGTGAGCCGAGATCCGTAAAAAATTCATTTGAGGTATGGTTATTTCCCTGTACAATGAGCAAATAGCCCACTTGATCCAAGATGAGATAGTTGGAGCTGATATATCGTTTTGTCCTGATTTCAGAGGTAGAAAAAGGCACGATCTCCCTCAATGCACCGGCTCTGTTCGATTAAGGTACCATTTCAAAGATCTGACCGGGTCTTGTTAAGTGGCCTTCAGTTGATGTGTCCAGGAGAGACAGGGGTCTCATGACCAAAATCTGGTTACCCGTGAATGGAAGACGGTTCTTGGCGATAAACGAGGAAGCCATCATGAGTAATACTGACCCATCTTGTCGGAACTGCATGTAATTGGGGTCTGCAGAAAGGGCATGTATTTCACTAATTGTGCCTGCCGTTGCTAGGGCCAAGAGGAACCAGGTCTTGTAGGAAAGGTGAGCCAGAGATGCCCGTGCAATTGGTTCAAAGGGGGTCTTGCTCAGTCATGTTAATACTCAAGATAGCTCCACTTGGGGCAGATGGTTAACGTTTTAAGCAATGTATACTCAAAGTTTGCGAGTAAATCAGATAAGTCCTTGTTTTGTCTGATATCTCCGCACCCATGATGATGACAAAAGGTGTCAGCTATCATGGAGTGGTAGCCTTTGATCATACCTGTAGCTAATTTTCTTTCTTCGAAGAGCCAGAGGAAGAAATTTAGCTATCTGCGGTATTGAAGCCTAGAGGCAAAATACGTTCGTTTATGCACCACTGGGTGAAAATGTGCCATTTGCTTTGATAAACTTCATAGTATAGGGATGTCATGCCTGAGCAATTCTCTCCATGACTGGTTGCAAGAATTGTTTAAGTCTGCGGGCCTTTTTGACATGATCCCGATGTGCAGGTTCAGGAGATCCAGACAAGAATGAAACAACTGCCATCGTGGTTGTTTGAGTAGATGAGGGAAGACCCGAATCTTCCGTGGGATTTCTGATGCAAGATTTGACGAGGTCATTGATCCATGACTTTTCCCATGGAAGTGGTGCAAAGATGATGAGGCCACATGCTGGTTCATTTGCTTTCTCTATCACTTTTGGAATCAGCAGTGTTGGAGGGTAGATGTATTGTGTTCAGGTTGTTCCAATCCAAGGATGGAGCGTTGACTGCCCATGCTTTTGGATCCAGGACAGAAGAAACAAAGTTTGGGAGTCTGGTACTCCACCTTGTCGCAAATAGATCTACCAATGGTCGGTCCCATCGGGTACAGATCTGGGTGAGAACCGAGGGATGAAGAGACCATTCTGTCTGAATCAGTTGATTGTTTCATGACAATGAGTCAGCTAGAATGTTGAGGCATTAGGTATATGACAAACATTTGCATTTGTTGTTGACCATGTCAGTTTAGAAAGTCCCACACCATGATGCAAAGGTCTGGGGACTTGGTTCCTCCCTGTTGAGATAAGTCACTACTGTAGAGTTGTCAGACAGAATCAGGACTCCCTTGGCAAAGAGGTGCTCCTGCTACCAGTGAAAAGCTTTCACAACAGCCATCATTTCCATAAGATTGATTTGCACAAGTCATTAATGGGCAGACCATGCACCGCTGGTGTCCCGAAATGATGGTAGGAGGTGGGCTCCCCAGCCCTCTGTGCGGGCGTCGGTACAAATTGGAATCTCGGGCGGTGGTATGTGCATAGGGACACCCGACATAAGCCAAGAAAGGTTGCTCCAAGGCTGCAGATGGTGCCTCAGTTGTGAGCAGATGGTTAGAGGCTGGTCCAGTGGGGCAAACTTTGGGTCTCTATTGAGACAGAAGAAGCATTTGTAATGGATGCATAAAAAGGCAACCTACGATGAGGAGGTCCGCTGCTGCATTGAATAAACCTAGGAGACGAAGGAATTCCCATGCTGATAGGGTTCTCTTTAAGAGTAAAGAAGCCACCATGTTGCGAATTTTCAATGCCCGATCCTGAGGGAGACAAATCACGTTTTCCTGTGTACTAAACTCCACACCTAGATGAACAAAATGTTGGGAGGGTACAAGGTCGGATTTGTCCTCATTTACGAGAAAGCCCAGACTGGTAGGTGATGTGACAAGGGTTATCATGTCTTGATGTAAAATAGAGCTCAACTGATGTTTTTGAAGGATGTCGTTAAGGGAACTTTAGGTTGACGCCATAGAAATGGTCCGGACATGTGCCATGACTTGATTCATGAGACGAGTGAAAACCCAAGGGCTGATATTGAGACTGAATGGAAGGGCCCTGAATTGGTATACAACGTCATTGTAGGCGAACCGTAGGAACTTCCTGGAAGCCTGGTGAATAGGAACATGGAGGTAAGTGTCTTTTCAGTCCACACTGATGGCAAAGTCTCCGTCTTGGATGGCATTTAGGATGTGACATGGTGTTTCCATTGAGAACCAAGGAGCGTGAATGAAGTGACTGAGGATGCTCAGGTCGATGACAGGGTGCAGAGTGCCATTTGCCTTTAGTACCAAGAAAAGTCTGGCATAGAATCCCGGAGAAAGAATGTTACAAACAAGTTCTATTGCCCCTTTCTGAAGGAGGTTGTCTATTTCCAGCTGTACTGTGCTGGCTATGAGTGGATCCGATGGAACGGTAAGTGACGACCCATGGACAGAGGTGGAGGAGTGTGAAACATGATGCAGAGTCCCTCGTGAACCAGTTGCCCAATACAGGTATTGCTGTTGCAAATTTTGTCCCATTCGGCAGTGAAGAAAAGAAGTCTTCCTCCTACTGGGATGTCTGGAAAGGGCGGATTGGAGAAGGCATCATTTTTTAAGGGGAGGAAGTTGTCGAGGGGAGAAACGCGGAGTCGAACAAAAGGCTCCCCTCTGCGTTTTATTAGCTTTGGTTTGCGATGGTGGCTTACACTGAGTGGATCTCTGGTATGACTGTTTTCTGGAGATTTGTGTCCTACTGGTGGCTCTTGGACCACTTTCCTCATTTCCCATATTATCCCTGTAACAGTGCTGTGGGGACGGGTTAGGAAAATTTGTTTCTTTGGTCGCCTGTTTACAAACCTCTTCAATCTAGCCATTAAACAAAATATTGGATGACAAAGGTTGAGTGTGCATTCTGGCTTTTGGGTGGTTCTTTAGGAATGTGGAGGTTGCGAGTACAGAGACCCTTTCAGCCAACTGTAGATTGGTAGTGGTGACGACGGCATTGGCCAAGGCGTGTTGTGCCGCCCTATTTAAAACACGGGCCATGCATGATACCAATTCCCATGCATGTCCTGTAGAAGTCGAAGTCAGAAGAGAGTGGCTATGTTTCGCTTGTTGGAAAATTGCCATGGAAACAAAGTCCAGTAGACAGCACACGCCACCGATGTTGCATACTAACTGTTGAGTATCATCAAAGGCCACTCGGTCCATACATATGGAGTGCAGTTTGGACATCACCAAAGAGGTGATATCCTGATCTATTGCTGGGGTTTCCAAGTGAAAGGCTGGCATGTGACAACGGTAGAAATGCTGACGGAAGTCAGATGGAAGGTGCTTTTGTGTAAAGAAAAGTCTGTTAATGCTTGTATCCTGCAATTGGTGGTGAAGACAGTTCAGAATGTCTGTAACTCTCCCTGACTTCAGTAATAACTTGAAGGCAGGCTCCTCCTTTTTGTCATAAGATCAACAGAAGCTGGGACTCTATTCCAGTTTGGTGTTGGTGTGGGAGGAGGTGGGCAAAACTCTGGGGGTAAAATGCAGAATACTTCCTCAAAGGAGGCCCGGAATGCTGAATCTTCAAGTGATATTGTAAGGTCCAGAATCGATGACATTCCTTGAAACCAAGCATCATCATCCTTAGGGGTACAAGGTGAGCCTGAAGAGTGATGAGATCTACCGCCTACTAAACTCATAGTACGTCCTGAATTAGAAACTATGACCTACAGACGGTCACTGAGAATAAAGGCTCTTCCCGTGGCAGGGTGATGGGAAACTGGTGATGCAATGTCTGTATCAGTCTGAGGAGCTAAACAAGGCATCATGCCAAAAGGGAGTCCTGAGGAGGAAAATGTGTTGGAGCGGTCCCTGGGTATGTCACTGTAGATCTGTTTTGACACACTGGGATAAGGGATGTTGTATGATTCAGCCCTAAAATGAGGATGCTGTTGTCGCTCCTGATCACTCAAACACGGCCTAGGCCAGTCATAACAGAAATAGGCCGTGTGTGTGAGAAGAGTATCGTCCGATTCATGAAGTTAGGACAGATTACGGGATGCTTGACCATATAACCTTCCTGTATATCTGAAGATTGAAAGGGAAGTAATGGTTGTTGGTTAAGCTCTTTCCTCGTTTCTCCACATGAGAAATAGAGTCAAGTCTGATAGGAATCACCAGTAACATGGGTCTGGAGGTGACTTGGGTGCCGGGGCAGTTTCTGATCTTGTTGCATTCCGGTGCTTAGTGGCTGAAAGGATAAAGGTCAAGTTGTCTGCTTTTTCTGCCAAACATTCCTGTACGAATGAAAGGTCAGTTTGTAGACTGATGACATCATCATCTTTTGAAATCTGCTTCTGTGCTTTGCCCAAAGTTCAAACCTGTAAGTATAATGAGCAGAAAAAACAAAAATCAGTGGCCTAGCCCTGTCACCTTGTTAGGTACTATCGGTGCAAGCTAAAGCTTAGCATTGGCCCAGTAAGTGATAACAGGCAGTCTAATGTCAATGAACCGTATAGAGGGCATAATGTTAATAAATATACCACAATATGCCTGCTTGGCTATTGATACAACACAGAGCTGACCGAAAGAAAACTAACCTGGAAAAATATGTGTTAGCAGATGAATTTTAGCCAATATTACATGTCGGAGAGGTCAAGGATGTTGTGGACAGGTATAATCATTGAAGCGTGATGTCTAGACATTAAGACTGCCTAGGTTAACGCAGACAAAGCAATAAAGGTTCTATATATATGTATGTATATATATATATATATATATATATATATATATATATATATATATATATATATCTAAGTATAAATAATTACAATATATAGATAATACTACTTGTAGGAAGGCGCCGAGACAACCTACTGTATTTACGGCATGTTTTCGGACGGCAACAAATAATTACTTTTTTGGTCGTCCGAATACATAATAAATTCTTTAATTAGGTGTCCAAAAACAAACAGGGGAAGATAAATTTGTGCCCCCCCCCCCGTCGGTACTGAAAATATCGTTAGCTCACATGACAGGCTGCCATGAAGTAAAACAAGTATTTTGTCTAACACCACGGAAAGGATAATGAATGAAAACAGGCATTACTTGCCTATTTTGTCTATTTGATACATGTCCATCCACCAGAAAAAGCAGCCATACACGTATTAGAGCCACGACTGTGTGCCTATTTTCCAAAAGAACCGCCATATTAGTAACCTTGCACTCCACAGTTTAACCCTCTACTAATCTGTGATCAATAAAATCTACCTTACAAACGTACGCAAGCTTTATGTCTGTGTAATTAAGATATTAATACAAACTAAATAAAAAGATTTTGGAAATATAATTCTGAAGATATATATGACAGAAACATTTTAGTATCGAGGGTAGAAATACCAGTACATGTGTGATGGCTAATCTTAGAACACCAAAGGTGAGAGGCTCCATATGGGGTGAGTGTTGTACGCACGCCTGGGAAGGGTAAAAATAACAAGCAAGTTGCAATATACGAGTCGGCGTAATTTATATGTTGGTATTTTTTTAAATAAAGGTGATTTATTTGTTATGGTTCTCTCTTCTTTTTTTCACACCTAGCCGAGGGTAGCTTCAAAATGAGCAGAGCTTGCCGACTCGAAACAATCGACTCCTCAAAGGTTGTTTTGATGCATGTTGGAGATTTCAAGGTGTCTAAGTGATAATTGTTAATAATATAATTTGTGGGCTTTCTTGCACACAATGCACTGAACATGTAGGACCCACAATCAATATTTATTGTCTACAAAGAGGTTTATTACCTGTAGAACAATAACTACGTTTAAACCGTGGTACATAATGCCTCAGGGATAAGGGGTTTGTTCTGTTGCACGATGCCAATGAATTTACTAATCCATACAGACTCTCTGATGTATTGTTCAATGATATAAAGCAGGGGTCATGGTTTCTAATCAAAGCCATAACTGTCACACCTGCCTGAAGTGGTTTCGTGTGTAACGATGTCTACACTGACAACCAATTGTATTTTTGTTAGCCATACATACATACATACAATTAAGAATTTTAAAATATATTAGTTCATGGAAGTTCATGATCACATTAAACAATTGACGACAAAATGAAGTGAAGTTTGTGTCAATTAACGGCAAACATGCTGTGAATTTTACTTTAAAACGATGCAGCAGATCTTCTTAGATTGTGTCTGAAAACATAAATTGTAGAAAAAATTATAGTGGAGCAATGTCCAAAAATTACAAGGCATTTAAATATTATATTTGCCCCCAAAAAAACAATGTCCGAAAACAAACCATGTCCAAAAACATACTGTAAATACGGTATACAAGTGCAAGTATTCAATGAGCGCATGGAAGCATGGCACCAAGGCGCTAAAAATGCCATGCAAAGAACGCCCGCATGTATGTATTAGAAACAAGGATTTATACAGACAAAAGACCGGGTTCTCAAAATGTAAGAGACTTGCACATGTAATTAATGCAGCCCGGACCTATCCAGTGGGAATATAATGGCCACCTGTGCAAGTAGCTAAGAGCTCTAAAAATAAGGCAAATATATATATATATATATACATATACGCCAAAATTGAACACAAGTCAGTGAAAGAAAAGTTGTAAATAGAGATGGAGTATACTTTCCTTGAAGTAAAAGGACTCCACCAACTGTAGGTATGCTTCCAAGATGAAAATTGATGTATTATTGAAATATGCTGTATTGAGGATTCACTACCAGTATTATTGAAATATGATGTATTGAGGATTCACTACAAATATTATTGAAATATGCTGTATTGAGGATTCACTATCAGTATTATTGAAATATGCTGTATTGAGGATTCACTTATCAGTATTACTGAAATATGCTGTATTGAGGATTCATTATCAGCATTATTGAAATATGCTGTACTGAGGATTCACTATCAGTTTTATTGGTTTGGGCTCGAGTATATATTCCCACCCACCCCTTCAAAATTTTACAATTTTCACTGAACAAAAAAGAAAGTTGACCACATGCCACTGCCATACCTGCATTGCGTACTGATCCTGCAAGACATGCAAGCAATAATGATGGCTGTACGAAGGCTTTCAGTGTATCCCATCGTCTTTTTGCTTTATCTATCTGTTGTACATTGGCATCTATTTTATCATCAGTACCACTGTCTGCTTTCTTTCTCTCTGGCTCTTTTATCGTGAAGAAAATTAACAGACCAATAACAATACCAGGAATTCCTGAAATAATGAAAGTCCATCTCCATCCCTGAAATGAAGGGATACAATGGTGCTAGAAAAACATACAAAGTAATTGAAAACAATTTATATTTATATGTCGACAGTGAAGATTTTGCCATTGGTCAATAGGCAAAAGTTCTGGATATGAAGGTTAGTAACAATGAAACCTTTCCCAGGTCAAACATACTTTTTTATCTTCTGTGGGTAGATGTTCCTTTATAAAGAGGTCAAATTTCTGTCACTATACCACCATTCATGGAAGCAAAAATGTGAACCACCTTACAAATAAGGTCACCTTATAATTAATTCTTTGGTTAAAATATAAATATTATCACTAATAAATAATGCAACTGGATATATATGACCATACCCTTCTTATAAAAGTGACTGCATTAGAATGAGACATATTATAGTAATGGAATAATGAATGTAAATTCAATGACTTTATAAAAAAAATTCTTTATCAACAGGTGTCCTTTATGCTTATTTGTTTTGTGGGTTTCAAACCATTTTTCAGCATATGATAGGCTATACTGCATTTGCCGGTCTATAAGTTTATACTTTTTTTACGAGGAAGTCTGGTCTTCATCTTATACTCAGAATCAACTTATATATGGATTGTCATTCAAACTGCCTTATTGTATGTCACATAATTTTCATATGGAAGAAAAATAAATATTTTTTCCAAAGAATGAAGAAAATATCCTAAAAAATAATTATCATTTTTGGGAGATCATGTGCAAAAACATATAGAACATAACATTGAGAAGGATTTAAAAATATTTACATGATTGTCAGTATTAAATTCATGTGCATCAAATGTATTTGTGTTAAAACAGCATGTACTAGTAATATATGTTCATTAAATAAGATTACATATACATGTATTAGAAAAGAAAGTTAGAAAATGAATAACCATGACAATTAATAACACTGATTAAGCAATTCCTTCTAGTTCTAATTACGATATTCATTGTCTCAAGACACTCATGACTTTGCAGTTTTATTTAAGTGCTGATTAAATATGCTATAGCTTCAGACAGGTCATTCCAACTGACACCTGTTTAATGGCATGATTCAGCTGACAAGATCGAATTAATGAGGCTACCAACAAGGAAATGTGGCTAAGCACAGGGTTTTGTGAATAAGGTATCGTGTAATGACGGGAAATGACAGGTGCTTGCTCATGTACATTTCTCAACCAGTGACACCTTTTGTTCTTGCTGAGAGAAGTGTCAGAGCAATTCAACTAGCATGAGCATATACCAAACCAAATGCCACCTACCTACAGGAAGTGCACATGCGCTTACTGATATAGGGTAATCTTACTTGTTGGGAATGGAGGTCATTGCACTTGCAAAGAAAATAACATAGCATGCTAAATGGTTATTCTTGGGATTTAAACAAAATGGAGTGTATATGATATAAATATTGTGAAAAATGCAGTGGAATACATATCTCTCTCTCTCTTATATATCTCTCTATCTTCAAAATAAAAATGGAAAAGGTATGTTAGCATCAGTGATGCAATTTCCCAACTGCCAGTAATCTGGACTAGCATACAGTTATACCTAGGTATTTATGAAACCAGAATTTACTAGTGGAAAAAACTAAGCCTTGCTATTTATCTGGCTTCATCTATGTTCCACATTTAATTATATGTGAATGGAACATTTACAAAATTAGAAAATTAAACTTGTATTCTGCATCGACTTATAGGTTGGCAAATACAGTACATGGCAGCCAGTATATTTGGTGGAGGAAGAAGCCAGGAAAACCCTAGGAAGAATCACAGACCTACAGGAACCTACCAGAAAGCATTTCCACATACCCACATTGGCTGAGCCTGAGACTCAAACCCCCAGGGACAAGGGTAGACATTACTGATCTGTAAAGGCAAGTGCCTCAGACCATTTGGCCACCCTGGGCTACTGTCCTTTATGTAGGTATTACTGCTAATCAGAAATCAATTTACAGCAATAGTTCCAATGAAATATGTTTTAAGTTCTCATGCTGATTTTGATAAACTGGACTTGGAAAAGTGAAAATTGAAAGGAAAAGAATTTCTTTCTTAGTTCATGATTTTAGTGTGAAAAAGTGGCTTTACTATTATCTGAAGGAGAAAAAACAAAACAAAGGGTCTGCATCGATAAGACCAGAAAGATTTAACAGAATGATGCATGTCAAAACATCAAGTAACAAGAATGCCATGACGGAACTGACACTCTACTGCCTAAAAGAATTTCAAGGAAATGAAGATAAAAACATTTTATCCTCTTAAATGCTAAGTGTTGAAACCTTCCTTGATATTCTTCTGCAATAACAAGATTTTCAAATTAGATGCTTTGTGGATATACTGTATGTCAGCCTGGCACCAATTTCATTTACAACCAACACAGCAACATAAGAAGTCATCTGGTGGAAACCCCATGTTGGATGCCATTGTGGCCATATTCAGTATCAGACTGGCACCATCTCTATTAAGTAACTAGATCTGATAAGAAGCCTTTTGGTGAAAGCACAATGTCAATATGTACACCCATATATATTACAAATGCTATATACAACCATACCTAGACTATGCAATGTTATCTGGGGAAACACTTTCGACAAATATATTTACAAATTATTCCCCTTGCTAAAATAAGAGCTTGCCAACTCAGATAATGCTGAAAACATCCCAAATGTAATGTAAAAATGTTAACAGTAAGTGAACAAACATTTTTGAGAAAGGCTACATTTATGTATGAAGTTTCAAATAATATGACTCCATTATATCCCAATGAAATATTTCATGCTAGAAAACAAGTCAACGCTCCCAATTTAATATCAACTTCAACTAACCACCTTTACATCACAAAACCAAAAAGTTTTCAATATTAAGGGGCATTAATTTGGAACAGAATCCCAAAGGAAATCAGAAAGTTCAAATATAAATACATTTAATTATAATCTAATTCAATGGATGAAAAGTGGAACCCTTTCAATTTGACAAATACATTGCAACTTAAAGTATAAATTCTCCAACCTTCCACACTGTTGTCTATTTCTGCACATTACATACACAACGTACTTAGTTAGAACATGTTTGTACAAAATTTCTGTTTATTATGTCCATATATACATGTAGCTTATTACCAGTGTGTGTGTGTGTGTAACTATGTACATATACTCTGAATGTAAATATGCATATAATAGAGGGCCACAAAGAGGATTACTTCCAAGCAACTTGTTGTGTCACCCTCTTATATAAAGCCATTATTATTATTATTATTATTATTATTATTATTATTATTATTATTAAAAGTTGTGATAACAATATTTTGAAGATGGCCACTGTGGCAGTCATATTTGAAGCCGGATAGGCACCATGTTCATTTATGACCAACTAGTCTTTCGGTCAAACCCCCATCCCGATTTGACTAGTGGGTCAGGAGAAATAGTGATAAGATTTTCAAGATGGCTATGGTGGCAGGCATATTTAATGTCCAAAGGCACCATAAGAACCAACTAGACATCACAAGAAGTTGTTTATTTTTAAAAAAAAACATGTTGATAAGACCATCCATTTAAGAGTAGAAGTAATAATATTTTCAAGATGGCCACTGTAGTGGTCATATTGGATATCCAATCCAATCAGCACCATTTTCACTCAGGACCAGCCAGACATAATCAGAAGTCTTCTGGTGAAAATCCCATGGATATATTCCTTTATTCATTGAGGAGCAGTGATAAAAAAGTTTTCAAGATGGCTACTTTGATGGCCATATTGGACATCAGATCAGCACCATTTTCATTTATGACCAAGCAGATACCAAAAGAAATGTTTTAGTGAAAACCCCATGCTAATTTGACCATCTACTCAGACGGTTAGCAAAATCGAAATTTTCAAGATGGTTGCTGTGGTGACCATATTCAATATCAGATTGGCATCATTTTCCTTTAGGACCCACTAGACATGATAAAAAGTGGTCTGGTGAAAAACCCATGCGGATATGACCATCCATTGTAGAGGACAACCAATAATTTTCTGATACTGGATGTCAAAGTGACAACATTTTCATTTAGGACCAACTAGACAATGGGATGAATGTATGTGTAAAGTTTCATGGAAATCCTCCAAGTAGTTTAGGAGCAGCAACAACAAACTTGTGCCAATGGATGCATAACAGACAACACACCATTGCATAAGCTCCTCTCATCTATGATCAGCAGAGCAAAGAACACATTTTTAAATCTGTTACTAAAATGGCCAACAATTTATCTGCATAAGGAGTTTTTTTCTTTAATGATGATGATGATGATGATTACTGATTGCCTCTTGATGGGTAATTAATCAGATGAACCCATTTAGACTAATTATAAAAATGGAATGACATAAAACGGATGTTGTGTCAAACTAAACCTGCTGTGTACAGTCTGAAAGAAACCAAGTTCAGCAGCCAAAATTATGATGAAAATTTTCACAAAGCAATTAAAATCTCTACCTATTCTCTCAGTCTTGAATAGAATATAAAGGTAGAACTCGTATATTTTAGCAAGTGTACCAAAATCTTGTTTCAAGGCAAGTGGATCACTTTAGGGTTTTTCAAATTTTTGGCAAGATTTATTTACCTGCCCATTAATATTAGCCACTGTGATGAAATTTCCTATGGCATAGGACATGCTGTACCCCATGTAGATCCCCCAGTTGTAGATGCCTAGAGTGGTTCCTCTTAATTCTGCAGGGAATATGTCACCTATCATTGAGGCAACAAAAGGAGTGCAACCTGCCTCACTTAATGAAATGAAATAAAAAAAAAAAAGAGAAGTAAACAACAAGAATTTCATGAAAATCTTTGTTTACCTAATCTAATGCAACAGAATTTAGAGGCATATAATAGCCACAACATTAAGACAGATGGGTCACTGCAGTTTTGTTTTTTTAAAGAAACTTTCATACTCTGTTCACATACACATCTTCACATGCATGTGCAAAGTTACATAATGTACAAATTCAGAAAAATTGACAAACTTTGAAATCAAATATGGGCCATAACATGATCAAATTTAACGAACTTGACCTAATAGGTATTGATATTTATCTCAATTCCAAATGAACTTGACCTAATTGGTATCGATATATTAATCCAATATCAAATGAACTTGACCTAATTGGTACTGGTATTTACACCAATATCAAATGAACTCAACCTAATAGGTATTGATATTTATCTCAATTCCAAATGAACTTGACCTAATTGGTATCTATATACTAACCCAATATCAAATGACCTTGACCTAATTGGTATCGATATACTAATCCAATATCAAATGACCTTGACCTAATTGGTATTGGTATTTACACCAATATCAAATGAACTCGACCTAATAGGTATTGATATTTATCTCAATTCCAAATGAACTTGACTTAATTGGTATTGATACATTAATCCAATATCAAATGACCTTGACCTAATTGGTATTGGTATTTAAACCAATATCAAATGATCTTGACCAAATTGGTATTGGTATTTACACCAATACCAAATGACCTTGACCTAATTGGTATTGGTATTTACACCAATATCAAATGAACATGAGCTAATTGGTATTGGTATTTACACCAAGATCAAACAAACTTGACCTAATTGGTATTGGTATATTTACCGCAGTACCAAATGAACTTGACCTAATTTATATCGATATATAATCTAATATCAAATGACCTTGACCTAATTGGTACTGGTATTTAAACCAATATCAAACAAACTTGACCTAACTGGTATTGGTATATTTACCCCCATACCAAATGAACTTGACCTAATTGGTATTGATATTTACACCAGTATCAAACAAACTTGACCTAATTGGTATTGATATTTACACCAATATCAAATGAACATGACCTAATTGGTATTGACATTTATCCCAATACCAAATAAACTTGACCTGTTTGTTGTTCTTTTTACCAAATCTCTGTAACAAGCATTTGGATTGGTTAAAATAGCATCATGTGACAAAGAAAATTATAGCATACATGTGATTAGTCAATAACAACTTTTTTCCATGACAACTTCATTTATAAGGTTATATTTGAGTAATAAACAAGATATACTTGACGTATATTGGTTATCATTTTCTATTCTTACAGTAATAACTTCTAAAGGCTTTATTCAGTATAAGCAGTGTTTGAAAGTCTCTACAAGGTGGACACTATTTTTGCTGTTTTGCAAGTTTTTTCTTTAATTCTCATTCCCATCATAATAAAATTGTCAATATGTACAAAACCAGACTAAGAAGAATGATCTTTCAAAATTGGCAACCAACTGCCATAATAAAATCTGGCAGAGACTATCAGATGCTGTTTTAGAAGCACTACACTTAGAATCTAAAAGTTATTACATCTCATATGGAAAATGATAACCAATTTTACTGATGTATGTCATGTCTGTTTATCATGGAAACATTAGCATACAAACGAAATTATCATAGAAAATGGCAGTACTAACCAAGGGAAAGAAAAGGCAAGATTATTTTTTTAACTCAATGATTCTATCAACTAATAACTGGGAGTTGCGATGGCTCAGTGGTTAGCATGCCAGACTCGTAACTGCAAGGGTCTGAGTTCGAATCCTACCATCAGACTAGCCTGGGTCAGCTACCATGGTGTGTCCATAGGCAAGGCACTTTACCCCAATTCCCTCAGCACTAAATAACCTACCAGTGTTGCTTTGTCATAAAGCATCAAACCAAACCAAAACTAGCATATAAAAGGAACTGCCATGGAGTTGGCTGATGATGAAAATGAGATTCTATCACAAGTATTGGGCTAGTCAGGCAGATTTGGATAATTTCTCAAAAATCAGCCTAATTATGCAGCCAGAATAGAAGTCTATGTGTGATTTTGTGTTTTACAATACAGCAACACATGAAAGTTAATTAATGCAGCCACAATTGTACTGAAGTACCTTGCCCTGAGAAATGCCAAGGGACTTGACAATGGCAGGATTCAAACTTTGTTCTCAAGTCTGGCAAGCTAACCAATGAGTCAACACAGCTCCTTCTGCAAGGTAGGACATTTAAGAAACTGATTGATGAATCAAAAGACCGTTGAAGGGGATGATGCTCTCCTGGCTGACAGGAATTTTGAGGAATTCAAGATAAGAACATTTCTTTTTAAATGACTAGTGTTAAAACCATCTCTGATATTTTTGAGCAATTACAAGATTTTCAAATTAGCCATTGTGGCAGCAATATTGGAAGTAAGATCAGCATCATTTTAATTAAGGATTATCCAGACACTATTTTAGAAGTCTTTGGGTGAAAATCTCATATTAATATGGTAATCCATAAGATCTTCAAAATGACTACAATGGTTACCATATTGAATGTAAGATCAGTACCACTTTCATTTAGGACCAACTAAGCATTATAAGAAGACTTTTGGTGAAAATCCCATATTGAAATGACCATACATCTAGGAAAAGATCATCATACTGTAGGTCAAATTGGTACCATTTTAATTTGAAACTAACCAAGTATCATAAAAAGTCTTCTAGATTAAACCCCATCTTGATATGACTTTCCATTGTCTAGTAGTAACAAGATTTTCAAAATATTATCCACTGTGGCCATATTGGATGTCAGATCAGCACCATTTTCATTTAGGTCCAACTGG
This sequence comes from Megalonaias nervosa, assembly GCA_016617855.1. Taxonomy (NCBI): domain Eukaryota; kingdom Metazoa; phylum Mollusca; class Bivalvia; order Unionida; family Unionidae; genus Megalonaias; species Megalonaias nervosa. The sequence continues at coordinate 44,734 of JAECUM010015532.1, forward strand.
GTATCACAAGACATCAATTAGAGTTTCTGTTCATGGGGAGTAGGAATAACAAGATTTTCAAGATAGCTGTCATGGTGCCATATCAGATGTCTTATGAAATCCCAATTCTTTAGCAATAACCAGACATCGTAACAATACTTTTAATGAAAACATCATGTTGATATAGCTATCCATTCTGAATGAATAACAAAAACAAGATTTTCAAGACAGCCACTGTGGTGACCACACTTTTCATTTAGGACAAACTAGACTATGGGATGAATATATTTGTAAACTTTCACTGCAAGTAGTATAAACATACTTGTATGAATTAACAGATTAACAATAGGCCAATCCATAAGTCTTTCTGGTTTATAACTAGTAAAGCTAAAAGTGACAAAAACTAAACAAGAAAGACAAGCAGCTGTAACACAAAGGATGAACAAATAGGGGATGTGCATAGTCTGAAAGAATAGCAAATAGATAACCAGAAAATCTGCCTATAAGGGTCAGTCAAGGGACCACATAAATTTGCCCTTTAACAGCAGGTGTCTTTAGATGCTGGTTTAATAGAATTCTTTTGTACACAGCAAATGAATGTCAAACAAGAAAATTCCATCCAAGGGTCGAAATTCTGCATAAGACATGAGACTTTACCAAATGTCAGACTAAAATTCTGATCCTATGGATGGTATTTTCCTATCTAAAGCTAATGCATAATGAAGGATAATTTTCTTACATTCCTAATGAATAATGAGCATTAAGGTCAAATAGTGTATTGTGAATAATGATGCAACTTTAAAACACCCACTGAAAATTCCTCACCTAAACAGAACAAAAAACATTAGGCTTGCACTGAAAAATCTTTACATGTAACTTGGTTGATCAGTGCAAAATGTCCAGTTAGTGGGGCACCAACTTCAACTACTGCAGATGTTAGAATATAAATTAAAGTACTGTAGTGTTTATCATGATTACATTGTAAAAATGCTGAAGAGATGATGTTAATTAATCAAGTTTTACCAATTAATGTGTACTATGACTGCATTATAGAATGTGATGTAATGAAAATAGTCCTACAGTGAAAGAGTTTGATATTCAGCAGCATTTCTTGTTCTATACTGAATAGAAATGGATTTTAATTTTGACCTGTTATTATCAGCATCATCATGCAAGCTATATCAAGTACACTATTACAATATTTTGACTTCCACTCTCATTTTTTATTCAGAAATGTGAGAAAATGAATTATCCATCAGTGGAAGATAAGCATAATTCTTCCCAAGGGATCAGAATATTGCATCAGACACTTGACAATCATGATGATACCCAATATGAAATTCTGAACCCCCTCTGAATTTTATCATCTTACAATGATGCATATGCAGGATATTATTAATCTCACCTATACTTTGCAGGTGAGACACTACTATTAATAGCACCAATACTTTGCCGGTGAGACATGACTTGTGTTAATCAGACACTCACCCAAATCCAAGGCCAAATCTTAAGATCACCAACTGCCAGTATTCTTTTACAAATCCAGTCAAAAGTGTCATGGCTGACCAGAAAATAAGGCAGCTGGCCAGCAAAATTTTGCGGTTGAACCTGTCAGCTAAAAAGCCAATGAAGATACCAGCAAAAGTGTAGATGAGAATAAAGACAGGACCAGCCACAATCTGGTATTCCAGACCTTGTCCATTATAATTCCACTCACAAACAAAGTTTCCAGCTTTGTTGGTGATGTTATGGCAGCTGGAAAAGAGATAACAGCAGTTGTACAAAGATAGCAACATCACTCAAATGAACTGGATAATGGATCATTTGTAATATATATATATATATATATATATATATATATATATATATATATATATATATATAAATTAATATATTAATTAGTATATCTATTATATCTATTAAATTAATGAACTAATTAGGATATCTATCAAATGTTATGACTGCCGATGAAAAGGAAAATAAAATATATGTAAACTAAATTTGTTTGGCTTGTCTATGCCAACTAAAAAACAATACAAACAATATCAACAGAGAAAGTAAACCTAACCCCACCAGAAAGTCATAATTATTTTACCAATTCCTGACTCAATCATACTGAATAAAATACTGCAAAGTATCCTTTCAATCTATCGTTTGTAATATGCCCTTGCCTGATTTACAAATCATCTATTACTGACTTATAATACAGTTATCTGTCCATCCTTCCAATGAACAAATCACCAGCATCATTCCCTCCAATTAACAAATCATCCATTACTCTCCACAATAAATAACATATACATAAATCCTTCATAAACTTCTAAAACTCTGTCAAGTAATCTTCATGGAATATAAATATGCGGAGATGTCTTTTTTGCTAACATGAAGTTTAGAGACCCATCCTGTTAAGAAACAATGGCACAGCTAAGCATAAGCACATGCAAACAGGAGTCCCATAAAGGGATTGGTGCTCTACTAACACAAAAGTATTTCCAGGAATCCCAGATAAGTCTGTTTCTTCTTTTTAACTGCTGAGTATTGAAGTCATCTCTGATATTCTATAAACAATTCCAGCATACCAAATAAGGTGAGAAAACCCTTTTTTTATGACTGAGTTAATAAGTTCACAAGATACATGAAAATGCAGTACAGAATTCTTTGCTATGGCCGCAAGAGTGAATCTGATATCATAGACTGATGATCTCCGACAATATCAAGGTATAATCAAATGCTAAGTTTGGTTAAATCCATAATATTTTTAGAAGTGTGTGTGTGTGTGTGTGTGTGTGTGTGTGTGTGTGTGTGTGTGTGTGTGTGTGTGTGTGTGTGTGTGTGTGTGTGTGTGTGTGTGTGATTTGGATTTTTTAATGTAGCTTTAACAATTTTTCAGCCATATTGCTATGATGTCTGCAGTGTGGAAGTTTATAGTGATGTCTGGCACTGGGGCATCATGCTGCAGACATGTAGCATGATGTCCCACCCAGTCATATTATCCTGACACCAGGCCAACCAGTCCTAACACTAACCTCTTAATGCTGAGTGCCAAGCGAGGCAGCTGTTAGTACCATTTTTACCAGTCTTTGTTATGACTTGGCCAGGGATCGAACCAACGACCTCCCGCATCAGAGGTGGATGCTCTAACCACTAGGCCACCAGAGAGGTATTTTTAGAAGAAAACAAATTCCTGAAGTTACTGAAATGATGTCATTCTATATATTCTTCATATATATCCACAAAGTAGGTTAAATTATAAAAATCCAATAAGTAGTGATAACAAGGTTTGGCAGTGATGTTTGATATCAAATTGGCACCATTTACATTTAGTATCAAGTAGACATCACAAGTCTTCAAGTCAAAACTCCATGTGGATACAACCGTTCATCAAGAAGGAGTAGTAATAGTAAGATGGCAGCCACACCTGGGTGTCTGGAGGGTACCATTTTCATTTTGGACTAGCCAGACTTGGTATGAAGTTTTTAAGTAAAATCCCCATGTCAATATGACCATCAGTTCATAGAGGAGTAGCAATAACATGACTTTCAAGATGGCTGCCATGGTGAACATACTGGGTGTTAGACTGATACCATTTTCATTTAGGACCATCAAAACATTGTATGAATTCTTTTAGTGAAAAGTTAATACAACCATCCATTCATGATGAATAGTGCTGAACATAATCAGTCATGATAAGAACTATAGTGGTGCAAATATAATACTATTCAATACAATCATCTGTTTAAAAATATTAGAAACAACATTTTCCAGAGGGATCCCATGGCAGCCATACTGGATGTCAGATCAGCACCATTTTCAGTAAGAATCAACTAGATATCATAAAAAGTCTTAGTGAAAACTCCACATCAGCATGAGTATCTGTTCTGAAGGAGTTACATCAGATTTTCAAAATGGGCATGGTGGCTCATAATAAAGGATTGTCAGATCATCACCATGTTTATTTAGGACAAGTGGCTATAAAAAAAATTTCAAGATGTCCACCACAGTACAGTGCCATGTCTAACTGACACCTTTTTAATTTAGAACCAGCTACGGATCATAAGAAGTTAATAGAAAAAAAAACATAGCACTACAAACATCAATTCAGAATGAGTAAAGATAAGATTTTTTCAAGATGATCACTAAGGAGGCCATACTGATGTCAGACTGGCTTCATTTTCATTTAATATCAACTAAAGATACGAAGACTTTCAGTGAAAACCCTTTGATGCAACCTTCCATTGTGATGAAGTAGTAATAATAACATGACCATCATGGAAGCCAATACTAGATAACAGGCACCATTTTAATTTAGAAATAACTAGATATCAGAAGAAATCCTTTAGTGAAACCTGTATGTCAATATAATCATCTGTTTAGAAACAGTAACAATAAGACTTGTGACAAGGCTGCCAGGGTGGCCAAATTTTGTGTAGAAGGGCCACAGTTTTCATTTATGACCAACCAGGCCATGGGGGTCAATGTGTTTGTAAATATTCATGTCAATCCTCGAAATTAGTTTAAGAGGAATAACAATAACTTGTGCTGACTGATGCCAGAAATTGTACGGATCATGGATGACGGGCAATGAATGACAAGTTAATGCAAAAATTCATCCTGTCTGTGACCAGTAGAGCTAAAACTCAAGATACATATTGTAAATTACTTGGAGAAAATCCCCCATTCCCTTGGTAATGCCACACAGCTGAAAATGGCATCGCTGGGCCCTATGTAGCCTTTTCCAATCCACAAATTTAAGTACTGACAAATTGTTTTTGAAATTTACAAAATCACAAATACCCAATACCTATGAAAATCAATCAATTCACGTTAACAACACAGAAATCTTTTCTTTAAATTCCACTTTACCTAGCAATAACCGTGGCATTGCAATTAACACCTCTGAGCTCATCATCTGTGAAGGAAGAATTGGTCATGCAGGCTTGGTCACCATAGTGAATCTCTTGGGCCATCGATTTGGATGTGATGGCCAGCATGTAACGGTCTAACTGGTTCAGAAGATATGTCACAAGGAACAGAACTAGTGCGTACATGCTGTAACAGCTGACCTTTCTCCAAAATGGCTCCATATCTGAAATAGAAGTTTGTCCATTACCTTTTCTTGCACTGAGAAACGGCATAAAACTCTGAAACAACAACAGTCCTTCTCCTCACCAATCCTAGGAAAAGAAGGAAGACAAGGTTTTCCAAGGAAGTCTCACTCAAGGAATCATGATATGGTTCAGTTAATGACCAGACAACACCTAAAAGGTTCTACCTTGGCATGAAAGACTGGTGTTTAAACTCTAAAACTGAGATTACTTATCAGTTCTGAAAGACCAGAGTCTGGCCCAAAGGTATATGCCACACAGAACTTCCGGAGACGTCTAGTATTAGATGAAAGTGGGATTTTGAGCACAACATTTCTACTACAACCAGAAGCATTAAGAGTTATTTTTTCCCCCCAAAATATATCGGTTTTCATTTTGGCCCCCCTCCTTTTTTGTGATATTGATCATAGTCACAGACTCATTAACAGTCAAGTGCTCATTCGCTCCTTTGGTTGTAATTAAGAAATTGCCAACTCCACATATACTACCCATTAGAGAATAACAAGTAATTGGCTGCTACTTGTTGTCATCTATATTCCAGTTTACACCCATTTGCAGTTCAATTAGATGGATGGTATATTGTATAACAATTACTTACAGAATACATCTTGTTTACAATATTTGTAAGGACAATGACATTAAACATGTCTGAATTGGATACATTCTAGTTTTTTTGTTCATTCAAGCTCAAACTTAATTTATTTTTTCAAAAAAGGATTGAAATTCATTTTGAGAAACAACACTGTCAGAACTTGTGTTTTCATCTTTGTATTCTTCTGTCACTAGACAGATCAACTGACAGATCATTTCTGTTACAGTAGAATGCAAAAAATAAATTCACAGAGGTTAATCATTACCAAACATGAATTTAATGGGTCAAAATTTTTTGAAAACAAAAATGCAAACAAAAACATATTTCACTGCCTGAGTTGCTAAGTGTATGTCTCCCAACAATGTATTTTGTTTTATTTTACATCGGCACTGATAAGCCATCCATGGCTTGCCAATCAGTCATTATCCACACTTTTTGCCATTTTCTCTGCCATGGCCTTGAGAATTGTTCCAGAGACATGAATACCTTGTTCACGTTGCTGTGTGAAATAGGCGTACACAGCATCATCTAATTCTGTATTGTTTGCATTTTCGTATTCCATTTTTGTTTGAATCCATCATTGGAATCATCATGCAAGTACTCCTGAAATTTCTGCTCATCCTTGAGCCAACATCTGAGTGTCAACTCAGCAATTTTGAGTTCACTACAAACTTTAGATCTCACTTCACCATTATAAACTCTATTTATGATACAAAGTTTTTCATTCACCAAGTACACCTTTCACTCTCCATGATCATATTTACAAATGATTTGGATACGATACTGATTAGTATATATATATATATATATATATATATATATATATATATATATATATATATATATATATATAATTTAATGATGTTAAGTACATCACATTTGAAACCATCTGAACAAATAAAATGGATTGATTCTGAGACACAAGACTGACCCCAAGAACTTACTGACTCTACCTTGCTTGATTTCATGAAAAAGATATTTAATGTGACAAAATAACACAGATCTCTTGTAATCAAATTTTAAAATGCAACAAACACTTCCCCAAGTTGTAGATCAAAACAAAGATGGCACTTAATTAGGTTATCAAAGAAGTGCCTGCATGTATCACTCTGCCAGTCAATTTATTGTTTTCATGTTTTAACAGACGAGAACATGCCAAAATGTTACTGTTTACAATGAAACAAATTAAAACATGAATATCACAAGAAAAGAATTTAACTGGTGTTTATTTCTTTCAATGTTGCCACCTGTTACCATATACCAGAATTTTTCATGGATCACTATTGTGCCATATATTTTTATTTAGAGAACTGAGACAGTATTTTTCTAATAAAAACAAACAAGATATGTGATTTGATATTAAAACTTTCATGATGTTGATTCAAACCTTTTGGGCACTAACTGCCATTTTGATGGTAAAACAAGCGATATAACAAGGTTTCATTTACCAATTCTGATCGTGATTTTCTTCACATTCAACACATAGGGACCAATCTTTTAAAAATATTTTCTTTACAAAAAGACAGGATCTATGCCAGACACTGCATTATAAGTGGGTTTTCAGGGTGCAAGTTATTCAAGGAGCAGTATCTGTTGATTTCAAGAGCTTCAAAGATTTCTTCAGATGGTGGTACAGATATCCTTGATATGAGTTTGACTGGTTTGCTCATAAAATGCACTTCTATTTTTCTTCTGTCTGTGATCGTTGTGAAAAAGTTGCTCAAGTCCATGGACACCTTTACACCAAGATGCAGATGTAGCTCAATATACAAAATACTTGCTTTCTTGGATTTTGCTGATTTTACTAGCCTCTAGAATGTCAAGATAACAAGCCATGCCCTAAAGCTCTTGCCAAAGTTTGTTTGCACCATGTGAATCTCATGACTGTGCTCATGCTATATGATCATTTCTAAATGTCTAATTGAAAAGTGTTTGTTGGCTTCAGAAGATGCTATCTGCTGTTTCAATCCTTATGCTAATGCTGCCATAATCGATATAAAATCAGGGGGTGAAACAGCAAGCCATTAATGTAGCCAATATTTATTGGACAAAGTTCATCCAATAGCCTTCTCTGCTCAATTGTCATCAGCATTTGTGTCAGAGGTAATTTCAACATCCTAGTCTTTACTACAGTAACACTCAGCTTGATCTTTGCTCAGGGTTTTTCTACTGGTCTGCAATGGCACTGAGTACTTCAGGTTGTTCCAAGTAAACAGCTGTGATAAGAAATGCCATCTGACAGTATATACCTGATTGAAAAAAAAAATGTTGGATCAAAACAAAGATACTGTCATTCATGATGACAACATGAATGATCAAGCTGAAAATGCATATCTACATTATAGTCCACATCCACAAAAGAATACCAGAAAATACACTAGAAACAAGCTAGAACGATTCAACCTGTCGAATGAGGACATAGAACAAATTAATGACATCTGCCGGTTCAAGGTGCTCAATCTTCCAGGAAGACAAAAGTTCATTAAGTTCACTACATCTTTCAAAAAATATTTTTTAGGATGAGTCTTCAAGAAAAAGCAGCCATGTGCAAACCAGTGTCTAGCAAAAATTGGTTGAATATGACAGAATCATATCTCAGCATCTGCTGCAGGCAGCACATTGGGTTTTCAACACCACCAACCAGTCATTTACTTTTTTTTCCTCAGCTCCCGGTTGATTTGGTGAAACCATAATGGGGATTCTTGATCGAGGTGATGCATCCTAGAATTAAGGCTGGTAAAAATATTTTATAGTGGAGACATGTGTTGTCCGTTAGATCCAATCAAGCCTCTGAGAAAGGCCTGGTCTGGCACTGACTGAGAGATCAGAAAAAGGGGGACATGGCAGGAGAGGGTGCAACTCTATATAGGACTGACTACCTCCCCCTTTAGTGAAAGTGGGAAGGATCCATATATTTCTTGCCTAGTCCTTCTGGTCACCCTGTCTTGCAAATGATGGGTGAGACGGGGTTTCAAATGGTTCTGATGGTTTATGTATGGGACCATCAACCTTACAGGATGGGAGTGCATCTTCACCATTTTAGCTAGGCCTGGGACCATGGCCATAGACTGGTGTTGTTCATCCATTTATCTTGTGAGGCTACTGAAAGGATTAACCCACCCCACCAAATAAAGTCTCTGCATCAAGAGGAGCTGCCCTCAACAGGTTCATGCTGTGATTCAGCAAAACCTTGTCAGTATCTAAGGTGTTATCCCTACAGAGGCAGAGAAGTGCCACAGAAAAAGTATGTCTCAATACCTTAGCAATAGCCTCCAAAAGTGTCTGCAAGGTGGCTGGTGAAAGAAATTCTTCCTTCAACACACTGAAAGACACAGCCACAAAGAGACAGGCATGGAAAGCTATTGGACTTAACTTGGATACAGGGTCGGGTCCCCACCAACATTTCCTCTAATATTTTTCCTGTGTGCGCGGAACTGGCAGTTTTTGGAGCAGCCTCATTTCCGCGTGAGCAAAACATTTTCAGAAATGTTTGTGATTGTAAATTGTAACTACTGACTACACCCATACAAAATGATCAAGAATAATTCATGAACTGGCATGAACTGTTCTTGAACGGTTCATGAACCTAGTTCATGAACCATTCATGAAAGTTCATCAAAAGGTTCATGAACTATTCATGAATGTGCAAGAACTGAAAATGGTCGGTTCTTGAAATTATGAATTCATGAACTGTTCATGAACCAACACTTCACAAACTGTTCTTGAACAGTTTCATGAAATATTCATGAACTGAATTCATGAACAGTTCATAAAAGTTCACAAACTGGGTTATCATCATTCATGAACAAGTGCATGAACATAGTTTCTCAAGAATGATTCATGACTTCACAGACAGTTCCTATAAAAAAATTTGATTACCTGACAAACTCAAATATCTATTTCATCCTGAATCATAAAATAACCTTAGATGTGGGGGTTTTAAAACAGTATCAAATGCAACATATTATCTTAAAACAGTATTTAATTTCAGATAAATTTCTAATATGCAACAAAGAACATGTAAACTGACAAGTGATAGTGTTTTTTACTCTTAGCAACACTTTTTGTATGTTTTGTAATTTTTCTTTGAAAATTTTTCAAGAGATATTGGGGCAGTTGTGTTCAATCAACTGTTGAAGCATATTTAACATTCATCATCAAGGGGCTGTCTTTCCACTGGGGTTTCTCCTGACTTGACCAATCTTTTTCCCAGAGACTGATCTGTCAGAAAACTCTTTTGTGAAAACGTTCAGGGCCTATAATTTAATCAAATCCTGCCCACTGTCACAACTGAATGTCTCTATCTGCAACTTAAGCTGTTCTATCCGATTACTGTTTGGATCTTTAGCATTGCTGCAGCAGTCACTATTTAATGTCTCTACTATCATGGCCATAGGATCCTCCAGTTTTCAAATTTTCCTCCTTAACCTACAAACTTCATCCTCTAATAATTTTACTTTTCTGCTGTCTGATCTGAAAGAAAGATAAAGTTAGTTAATTACAGATAACCTCTGATCAACATTGTCTTCAGCTTTTAGCACATTATTTTTGTACCCAACTTTATTTACTGGAATAATTATGATCCAACTCAAAATTATTTAATCCCTTACACTTAATACACAACTTACTGAGCATTTTTATTATTGGAGAATTTTGTCGCTAGTTTTATTTTAACTGAAGCTGACTTATAAGTCATAGGTATAGTCACAGGAGTCGGATGTTTTAATTAATAAAAGATGACAAAATTTTTTGACAACATCGTTACACTAAATAACCTTACCTGTATATATATATATATATATTTTTAGTACAGATAATGGTTATTTCGTGCTTTAAAATTTTTTTGCCATTTTCTCTTGATAAAACATCAGACTTGTGTGGTGTAGGCCCTAATGTCACTAATGCATCCACTCCGATTCAGCATGTTGCGTATAGCTGCTTCCGGTTTCATCACGTTGTTATTTGCACCTGTATTGTGTACAATTTGACACATTAACTAGTTTAGTTTTTTTTGTTTTAACTTAGCAAATTACATCATGTCACAGAAATAGTGATGTCAAGAAATAGAAAATGATACCGAACATCTAAATTCCTATCGCAGATGCAGTACCACATCTGGTATCGAGATCGAAGGGGGGGGGGATGATAATGTTTAGTGATTTTCAAAAATTTGAAGAGCAAGTTTAAATTGGGTCTGAAAAAAATCATGTATCATTAGTTTGGTTAAAACTAATATGATGACATATAAAAAAAAATAAAATATTCAGATAACTTCGACAGAAATAATCATGAATGACCAAGAAAAAGATACTCACCATAATTTTGATGATCCTGGCTGAGTACGCTTTTCCGCATAATTTTGCTCTCACCAAATCATTTCCTTCATATTCTTCATAATGGCTTCTCTGCACTTCTACTTACTTAAAAGAAATGATATTGAAAATATTCTCATGTGTCCATTCCACGGGAGTCCACGTTTTTTGTTAGAGGTTTTTACTTGTTGCAGAACCGTTTGCATGTTCTTTTGTTTGTGGGGAAAAGGAGGCTCATCTGCTGAAATCTCACACGTATATTAACCAATCATATCACGTCTTCTTTCACTCATCCAATCAGGATAATCGTTGTTTTCATATTTCGGTTTTTACGGCAAATGGGCAACCAGTGACTAAGTCAATAGAATATGCAGTTTATGACAGTAATGGACGAAAACGTTAGAACAAAGTCATTCAAAGCATTTATAGCAAGTACATTTTGTTCATGCTGGCCAGAAAATATTTTCTCATATTAATCCAGAACTACTCAGGTTAAGTACACAAGTACTGAATAAAAGATCTCTATGAACATTTATACAATATCATATCATTTTCCTTAAAAAATTCACCTTTATTTATATTTCACTAAAATTGTGAGAAGTCTGTATGATGAATTTTCATGAACATTTTATAAATATAATGATATAGAAATTTCACATACATTTTTAAGAAATATCTTGGTGGTGCATCAAAGTACTTGAATTGTTCATGAACCAAGTTCATGACATTTCAGGAACTTCAAAGATATTATTATAGTTCATAAAAGTTCATCAGTGCATTCATGAAATTCAAGTACATGATTCGTCAAAATTCTTGAAGTGTTCATGAACTTAGCTGAGGAATGTTCATAAATATTTGTTCATGAACTCAAATGATGAACTGATCATGAACATTTCAAGAACGTTCATGAACAGTTCATGATTGTTAACGAAGTCATGAATTTATTTTTGTTTGTAATAATGTCTTTTTATTAAAGAAGCTGTATGGCTTAGAAATCACATATAGTTTTCATACTTTACTGCAATGAAAATGTTATGCTGCGATTACGAATGCACCACTAAACTAAACTAGACCTACATGTAGTTCTTATTCTAGCATCAAAATAATGCTGAACGCTAAAGTTTCTGGCACCTATCATCTGTGACAACCATAGTTGATAAACTCTGTCGAGATTGACTTCTAATCCTAAGCCTTGATAAGACTTTATCTTCATTCAAGTGGTCAGTTTCCAGACGGTTCCGAGATTTGGTCTTGATGGCATTCATAAGGCAAAAACTGTGTTCACAGTCTGCACTTGATGCCTGGAATGTTGCACACTCATCCATTAGATGAGACATGATAATTGTTCATTGTTGAGTGCAAACTGGACTACGTCATCAAATGTCATCATTAACTCAGACTTGAATTTTTCAGAAATTATGAATCTGAAATCACGATACTGACGCACAAGTTTTTCGCATGTTTCATTTGTATCTTTGAAGAAATGACGATATCTGCCAAACAACTCTACAATTTCTTTTTCTCCACTGTCAAGAACAGCTGTGTTTGACAAAGCAATTGTTTCAAACAACTTCCACTCCATTAGTTCATTTTCTGGAAAACAGCTGTCCATATGTAAACACACACATTCAACAAATCCTAGAATGGCAGCCATATTAATATTTTTATCGCTGTCTATAAATGCGCGAACTTCGTCATTCCAGTGCATGGTGTCTCCTAAGTACTGTATGCGTAGATTAGATATTCTGGCTTCAACAAAATGAAAAGCTTCAACTGTTGTTAGGTTACTCTGCTGCAACAATCTGTTCAGCTCGGCTAATTCACCAACCATGTCATCGAAAACTATCAGTGCAACACAAATCTGTGGGTTTGTCAACTTCTTGAAGCAGTATTTGCAGACTGGATTGTTGTGTTCTTCAAACTGCTCTTTACAGTAGTCAATCAAAACTGGAATGTTTCTTGTACATGCTCTCAGTGCGAAATGTCTACAAAGCCAACGTACTTCATTCAGCAGTCTAAATGAAACTGATTCACAGTCCAGAACTGCTGCCAGCTCTTCAAATGCCACTTTTTTAACAGACGACCTACTAAACAGTGTGTACACGGTTCGGTGCAATGTCTCAATGTCCTGCATTATTGAAATGTTCTTGCAAACATCGTCAATTCCAAGGTCTTCTCGATGAGCAACACAATGCTGTTGCAGCAGATGGGGAACATCTTTGCAAAGTAGTGCAGCAACACCGTTGTCCTTACCCAGCATAACCAACGCTCCAACAGACGTAAACATGACCATCTTCTGCATGTCTAGTTTGTTTTTTGCATAAAAGGTTTTAATAACCTCAAAAATTGATCTGCTGTCACATGAGCTCAACTTCACAATTCCGGCAAACACCGTCTTATAATTCACGTTATTAAGTGGACGGAATTTAGTGTACAAAATCAACATTTTGGTAACTGAAATATCACTACTTTCATCAGCGATAGGAGTATGATAACTAGCATTACGTAGATCACTTATGATTTCTTGTTGGACAACATCGTTGATACACTCCACAAATTTGAAGGTGTAATTTTTACTGCGCCAACTCTCCGGAATTGAAACGTACTTAGCCATATGGTCATGTATATCTTGTACCGATAACATCGACACATTCATAGAGATGGCATAGCAATAAGTTATCAATCAAAATTTTTACCTCATTGATGTCTTCCGCTTAGAAACTCTTTTCTTTTTTCTCGATCTTCCGTGCTTTCAGTTAGTAGTCTGTGCAGGCCTCCGGATTTTTGGCATCATAGTTTAGACACCGAATCCAAATGAATTTTCTGAGTAAGGTGGCACTTCAAATAATCCATTTTCCAATCGTCCCAGCGTTTCCCGCTACTGAAATCACCGACAGCACGAACTTGTTGACACAACTGACAAACGACATCGTCAGTGCTGTCATGACAAATGAAGATATCGCCCAGTTCATCTGTTTTCTGCTGACGTTGGAAGTTCTGTCTTTACCAGCTCACTAAACCATTCAGTTTTAAACTTAGAACTATGCATTGTCTTTGCAAAACTGTCTAACATAGTCTCATTCGCTTTATGTTTCGACATCGGTTACAAATTTTAACCACAAAGAAATATTATGCTGTATGGAATCTGACACGAATAATCTGATTGGCACAAAGGCCTATAGACGACGGCGTCACCTGTTGGAAGCTAGCTGGCGCAGCTGCCTAGCAGCAAGGCAGCTCACCAGCATCAGCATCCCCTCTCAATAGGCTGGCATGCCAAACTGGTCTGCTGGGTACACTCAGCTGCGGGCGCACACAGTCACAGATCTTGACCTTCCATTGACACAAAGATAAGTAGGTTAATAATTCAATGGCCCACCTTAAGTTAAACAAAACTTTAGCTCATATGTATTTGCTACCAAAACTTGTGTGCGGAATTTTGAAACTGCTGCGCGGCATTTTCTAATGAGCTGCATGGCCACACACATTAGAGGGAAGATTGGTCCACACTTATATCTCCACCTGGAATGCTCCGAAGTCTGTGTAACAGAAGGCTTGAGGGGTCAAGCAGGAAAATGGACCTGCAAAAGTGGGAGGAAACCACAGGCAGCAACATATATAAAAGTCCAGAACTTTTTCATCTTCAATCACCTGACATGTAGGTGGGATAGAGATGTGTAGAAAAGACTAGTAATTCACTGGATCTGATGAAGCCCATCTAAATAAGGTGTTGGACCAATAATAATGTGGGGACGTAAACTAACAAAAATTATGCAATGCTTGCCCATTGCTATTGTGCAGTTTTGCTCTTTCAAGCTGAAATAACAGTTTGATGTCAATACATCCTCCCCGAGTGGAGAATTGCCAGTATGATGCAAACCACTCATGCACCTGGCATGGGACATCCATAGAAGGGACATCTTTTTCATAAATTTTGCCAGCACATCAGAGCTGGGTGGGTGGAAGTAACCAAGCATTATGTAATTAAAATTAGTTTCACCCCCACACAAAACGACGTTTTAATAGCAGCAATAACTTACCTGTCGCTATTGCGCAGCTAAATTTGTCACTAAAGTGGGTAGGCTGATGCGCTCATTTTAACTGATCAAAAAAAGGAAATGGAATGTACTAAGCTTTGAGCAAGATGTTCATGTTATAGAATACTGGTGTCTCTCTGGCAACATATGCTACAACAATAGGTCACAGAGAAAAAATGCTTGTGCTTTGTTGTACTAATGAGCAGAGGTGAAAGGAGAAGAAAGACGTATCGGAACACCAAAATGCTGCCTTGATGATATCCTCCAAGCAGTGATTAATGGCTTGAACCTCCTGGGCTTTTAGTTTTATAAAGAAGAGGCAATCCACCGTGAGATAGTGGAAGCCAAAATGTCTACAGAGCCTTTATGAGGAAGAAAAAGAGATTTCCTACCTTTTCTTTTTTTCTTTGGAGGTCTTAAGATAGAAACTGAGGGCCCTCACTGGATATAATAGTCTTTCTTGATCATGGACAGCAGAGATTCAACTGAGATTGGGGATCTCTAGAAGTAGCAGTGCTACCGAAGGTAAATTGATTTTTTTTTCTAAAATTCCCAGTTGACAAATAAGAAAAATAAAATCACAATTTCCAATAAACCGGAAGCAGCTTGTGTCAATAGACAAGGCATGAATCTCACTGCGTCTTCTGCAGTTGCTAGGGTGAGTAAAAATACAGTGTTGAGAGTTAGGTCTTGAAAGGTGACCTCGCTCATTGGTTCATAGTTTGCAAAGTGCAGAATTTTTTGTATGCACTTGGAGCAAAGATGCAGTCTGAGTCAGTGTCCCAAGAGCCCATCTTGTGGCAAACCTGCCCCACAGACTGTCCTGACATTATTCAGAAAAATGAAATAATGACAATATATTTAAATGTCATGTTTAATCTCACCTGGTTGTAAGTTGAATGACCCATTTTAACTGTCTTTTTTCCTTTAGTAAAGTAAGATGTTCTTCTCGCTGTTGTAACCTTTTATTGATGAAAAATGCAGTCACACCTGCAATAACAGTGTGAACGAGTTTTGTGGACATTATTAATAAACTACATGTTGAAGGAAACAACAACACAGTTTTGCTGATCTTTCTATATATCAGTCTATTTTGCTGCCCCTATCAGTAGGCAGGCTGTACTGCTATTCCTTAACACAAGGGCATACCCTTATCTAAGTTGTATACTGAAAAGCAGGATAGCGTACCCAAACTCTAAAGGATGGGATACACGAGTTAACTCATGTACCCCTAAAAGAACTGAATTCTAAAAGGGAGAAAAGGTTACTGACATAGAAATTAAATTACGGAATGGACAGTGTAACACCGCTTAACACATTACCTGTAGAAAGGAAGACCACTAATACAGTAAACACTAGCTACAAGCAAATTTTCTCTGGTGATTATCTACATATAATATCCATACAGGATAGAATCCTTCAAAAACATGACACTTCTAAGCATGTACCATACCAGGTACACATTAATGTTGTGCGGGAAGGTTATGGCTGGTATTCAACTGTTATTTAACAATGTATCTGTACAAATCCCACATTATTTTACTGTGACAATAAATCAACTGTCACAGAGAGGTATCAATATACACCTACGTGTTCACCATTTTTGCCTATGTCTGTCCATAAATTGTAATCTACAGTATATCTATCAATTCAACAAGATGAACATCTGTTTATCCATTTATTCATTCATCAATGTATGTCTGCATGCAAGCATGTCTCTTGTCTGTCTTCATGCATACATGCATGCTGTATGCAAGTATTTATGTGTGCATGTATGTATGTGTGCAAGATTTTGCTTACTGTCCCTCAATCATCATAAGTACTTTCCTGAATACTATACAAAGACAAACACAAATGAAGAAGATGATGCAATTTTTCTCACCTTCTTTTTTGAGCAGTGGGGTTCTTTCCTTGGAATCTAGAAAAATAAAGAAAAACAAGATTTAATTGAAATAGAAAGGATACAACCTGCCATGACTGAAAACCAAAAGGGTCAATCAATTTTAATTCAGTTTAAAGCTATGTATAGAAAATACAATTTATCAGCTTTCTGGGCAAGTATTTTTAAAAAATTACTCATAAAACTGATATTAATACTTCCCTGTTCTTTAATTCTGTAGAACATACTGTACCTATATAGCAAAAAAACCTCTGCAGAACCCACTATTATAACAATGACAAACTGAAATAAAAGTTCTTTTTCATTTAAAACACAATTTTCTGCAAATTAACATTGGCAGACAACATAAAAACATCTTGGTCATGATAAAACTGCAATAGCCAAAAAAATCATACGTACATGTACTATGGGAATGTGATAAAATCAGGTAGGACAAAATAAAGCTCATGTACCCAAAAATCAATGTCCATTTCCTGAGAATTCCACAAATAACTCATTGTAAGTATCATGAAACATCCCTTATCTAGTCCCACCAGAACATCAATTTTGTCCACATAATGTAAATGATAATATTTTAGCAACATTAAATTTTTGTGAACCTTTCATTTCAGCACACCAGTGATATACAATTTTTGCAAATATGAATTTTTCATGATGATTTTACCTTATTGTGAAACAAAGCTGATGTGTGCTGTTATGGAAGACTGAGGAAATGAAGTATAAATTTTTTTATCAAACACAAAGAAATTATCAAATGCACATAATATGAATCACTATCAACTTTAAATGGTTGTTTAAATACATTAAAACAAAATATAAATTAAAGCATTTCTTTAAAGCAGCATCTGAAAATTCGTTTACTGACATTACATACTTGGGGTCTTTTCTAAAACTACAAATTGGTGGAGAAATTCACATTCCATTGGAAAAATGGGTGAAACACATAAGGGATCTAGTACAGAAATGTGGGCAGGGTTTGAAAATATAATGCATGGTTTTTGCATATTTTGGTTGATTTTCAGCACGAGCTGTTGGAGGTCAGAAGAATCCTGCAATCGTGCTTTTCAGAATAGACCTTACCTTCTGAATATAACAAATCTGCTTAGGAATGGTGGATATCAATAGCCAATCCTGATTACAATCATCCAACACCATCCATCATAAAATGTAATGAATAATCATACGAATCTCAATTTTCATCAGCAAAAAACATCAAATCTAAGCAAAATTTCTGTTTGCTCACTAAATTCATTAAATTGCAACAATGTTGCGATTTACAGTAACTGGTTGTCTAGATAATTGATAAATGTAACTAGCCGATAAATTAATACAGAATAAATCCTACATGTATATCAGGAGAACACTTGATTCATCTGCTTGACTGAAAAGTTCCAAAATGTGGAAAATGTTTGCACAGCCAAGACTAGAATATTGTAAATATATAGCAACTCTGAGCAAACATATCTCTGAAAGTACTGTTTATATTGTACTGAAAATACCATTCTGTTCTTTTAGTTCATACAACAAGTCCCCAAAATGTCCTATTATATCCATATACCTTAGAAACAGTCCCATTAGTTTAACGTTGTTACCAGTCTATATCCAGTGGTACTTTGGTAAAAATATTCACCAATTCCTTATGGCAAACACATGCCCAACTTGACCAATGTGGGTATGTGAGTGAGCTTGCCAGTGGCTTCCTGTGGGCAGGTGGTTTTTACAGGAGTTTTCCTGGGTTCTTTCTTTACCAATTATACTTGCCTGCATGTATAGCCTATCCTACGCTGAAAAATGGCACTAAACCCAAAACAACAACAACTTTTCTTCATATGTCCCTGTCATTCAGCTTTAATCTTTCTACCATACTTCTCCAAATTGTCCCACTATCATTCAGTGACTGTACGGAGAACTCTTGTTCCATACTGAGCAGATGGAAATTAGTCATTGCAGCAACTGTGCTGCTGTAGAGCTCTCATGTTATAACTATGTTTCTTTATTCTTTAGTTGTTCTATCATCCAAATTTAAATAAAGAAAACCTGAATAGATCTAAAGACGTTAACTCTATACAGGTCTAAAACCAGACTTCTACAAATTCCTTATCAGGCAGAGTTTGGCAAATAACTTACAGTACTGGTACAGTACTTTAGCACAATACAATTTTACGTAGCACATTGGTAATTCTGAACATTGCATACTATTCTGTTCTAAAATCTTAAGAAAAAGAAATGCTATAAAAACTTAAGTTATGCCATGAGAGAATGGTCCATATACCTATGATAGTTCAGAGCTGGAAAAAATCATGCAGAATTTTGGATCACCTCATTCTCACCCAAAGCCCCAGTAAGTTCAGTTTCTCATCAAAATATATGACAATTAATTATGCAGAAATTTTTCGAGGTGATATGTCATCACATTTTTAGTAGACAGTTTGTTTTGTGATGTAACCTCTGAATTCAGAACCAAAAGATCATTCCTTGTTTTCAAGATAAGACCATGTCAGATTGGCACCATTTTGATTCATGACCAACCAGACCATAAGACGTCTTTTGGTGAAAACCCAATTTCAATATGACCATCAATCTTGGAGGAATAACAATAACAAGATTTTCAAGATGGCCACTTTCGCAGGCATTTTTGGCAGTCAGACCAGCATCATTTTCGTTAAGGTCCAACATGGATAGAAGTATTTGAGTGAAAACCCCGTTTGATATGATCATCCAAATTTAGGATGTGTAGCAATCACAAGATTTTCAAGATGGTCACAGTGGCAACCATCATAAGAAGTCTTCTGGTGAAAACCCAATGTATATATGACTTTCTGTTCAGAAGTAGCAATAAAATAATTTTCAAGATGACTGCCATGGTGGCCATATTGGCTGTCAGGAAGGCAACATTTTCATATAGGACCAACTAGACCTCATCAGGGATCTTTCAGTGATATGACCATCCACTCAGCAGTAGTGATAACAAGATTGTCAAGGTGGCCAGTTATATTCGATGTCCAAGTGGCTCATACTGATTTAGGACCAACTAAACATCATAAGGAATGTTTTGATAAAACCCCAATGACCATCTATCTGGAAGTAATAGCAATAACAAGTATTTTCAAGACGGTCATTGTAGTGTTACGTGTAGGCTCGTACAAATGTAACAAAAGAAAAGAGTGAAGTCAACATGCTTTGTAAATTTTAACAAAATAATTTATTTCCCTAGAAAACAAGATAAAAATATGAAATAGGACTTAAGGTTTGTGAAAATAATCCAAAAATTAATCCTAGAATTGAAAAATACAAGTCCTATCACTAAACAGTTCTAATTGAATCTGGGTTCAAATCTCGAAGGCGATGACGTCAGATGAGGTCGTTGTACTGATGGCAACAGTTCCTCGTCGAATCACAATTTATAATGTTCTGTTTAGAATTCCAGAGTAAATTTCCACTAAAAGTCTTTGTCCCAGAATTTTCATAAAGAAAAGCACTTGTGTTGTTTTCTAGAGAATTTAAATTATTAAATCCAAAAAAATAGACGAACTTCAAAACAAACTGGCAACAACAATAAAAACCTCCTGAGCCCTCAAGGTTTAAAATACAACTGAACCAGAAAACACCGAGATCGAGAATTAAACCCAACTAAAACATCATTTTGACACTCGTGATGGGTCACATGATCACTTAATCATCAAGCCGTGCAGTAAAAAAGATTGACAATTCGCACATACACTAGAATAGCCCTATCTAAGAATCAGATTCCCACACTGGAATAAATTAAAAAATGAAACTGTTTACAACTGACTAACATGTGGGTTGAACATGACCTTGGTAATGACCAATCATTTTTGCTTATAGTTTACAAAATATCTCAACCAAGGTGAGCTAAAAATACTGATAATGTTATACCTTTTATGTTCAAATCAGGTCAAAACAGAGAAGTGATTTTTCCAAAAATAGTCAAATCCTGTTAAAATTATCATTACAATAAACTGTAATGAAACAAAAATAAAATAAAAAAAAGAAATTAAAACTAACACACAAGTAATTAAATTACATATATGTAACAGTAGAAGGCATTACTGTAGGTCAGATCAGTCTCATTTAGGATGGCATAAGAAGTCTTCTGTTCGGGAAGAGTAGCAATAGCAAAATCATCAAGATGGCTGCCATGGGGGCCATATTGGCCATCAGACTGGTACCATCTTCATTTCAGGCCAACTAGACATCATAATAAGTCTTTTTATGAAAATACCATGCCGATATGACCATCCTTTCAGGAAAAGACGCAATAACAAATTTTTAAAATCGCAACTATGACAAACATATCTGGCCACTTCGGTGGCTATATGCAAATCCCAGAGGCACTATTTTCATTTAGGACCAACCAGACATCACAGGAAGTCTTCTTGTGATAATCCCTTGTTGATATAGCCATCCATTTTGAAGTTGTAGCAAATAAAAAGATTTTCAAGCTGGCCAGTGTAGTGGTCATATTGAATGTTTGAGCAGCACCATTTTCCTAGAGAAAAAACCCCAAGTCCATGGATTGCATGTGTCAATCATGTATCAAAGCAAACCTCCAAGAAGTTTATAAGTATCAATAACAAACTATTGCTAACAGACAAATGGTCAACAGGCCCTCCCATAAGCCCTCTTGTCTATGGCAACTAGAACAAAAAAAAACAGATCAGAAGAATCAAGTCAAATCTCACAAAAACATTTGTCAGCTCTCACAGAGAAGCACTGTGCTTTAACAATACCACAGGTGTAAGGGACTGTGAATTTGTAATTCTGTACCCATTAAAAATGTTATGAATCAATGGTTTATCTTTACCTCCCATCTTATCCTTCACATGCACCTTCTGCAGATGTCGCTTCATCTTATGTAACTGTTATGCACGTAATATGCACTATATTCAATGTCATTTAATCTAAGGGAATATTGAAAATGGAAGAATTAAGATCTTAGCATGAAATTAAAAAATAAAAGTTTTGATACAAGATAATCTAAAAATTAACAGTGAATAAGTAGGCACTAAACATTATGCAGATTTATCTTCTAGTCTGTAATTTTACAGTTATAACCTTTTGCATAATGCACTGCATATAAGACAAAATTATGCAAACTTTTTATCCCTACAACACAAATATTATATCATCAACTGTCAGCTTTCATACTTATTAATTTTAATTTACTTGCACATTTGTTTCTTATAAATATACAACGCATTGTTATAGGTGTGTATCCAACTCAAGCAAGAGGCAAATAAAAATGTTCCATTCATAAAATGAAAACTCAACGTTACTTAGAGTGCTGCTCAGTAAATAAATATTCATTTACATTTTAATACAATGTAACCATCATTTTCATACAATGTAACCTGTCAATGAAGTCTACATCATTAAGACACTTGCTTATACCAAACAATACAGTATGCACAAAGTATGCTGACCAACTTTCACTCAACTCCACTTCCAGAGTGGATTCTACCTGGCTAATTTGTTGATTACCTCAGCCTATATCGCTTAAAACATATTGCAGGTGGTAATATCATGTGCTGACAATAATTAAGTCTATTGCCCAAGAGCACCATATTGCTCAGACTTTACTCCACCTATAAATCCTAGTTATTTCACTGTGCAATAAGGTGTAATTTGGTGGATATTACGCAAATACGAGTGGAAAATGGTGAGTACGCTTCGTTACATTACTGTATATGATTCCCGTTTTTAAATTCATTTTAACATTCAAATTTTGTATCAAGGATACCTGCTCATAGAGGGGCAGCTTTAATAGGACGCAATCTGAGTGTCCTCTGTAGACATGTATTGCTAATCAACACTCCCTCACTATAAGGACCTTCATTATAACAAGGTTCTTGTTACAAGGTGGGTATTTCATTATTCTGTAATAGAATTATATAATGTACTTCATTACTATGTGATCTTACTACATGTGTAAGATGGTACCCTTTATGGATCCCATGTACTGCATTATAATGAGGGATAGTTGTATCTTTCATGGCTCCCATAGACAGCATCATAATGAGGGATAGTTGTATCTTTTATGGCTCCCATGGACTGCTTTTGTAATGAGGGTTGGCTGTATGTTTTTATTGGTCCCATAGACAGTATTACAATGAGGGATAGCTGTATTTTTATGGCTCCCATTGACAGCACTATAATAAGGGATAGTTCTATTTTTATGGTACCCATGGACAGCAATGTAATGAGTACTGGCCTCTAAAATTGTGGCGGTGTTCACAATCAGTTCAATTTCATAAATACTGTAACTAGTATGATTAATACCGGTAAATACCACATGTAACTTGCAAAAATGATTCATTTCAATCAGTAATCTAGATCTCTGGACAGTAAACAGTACATGTAATTTGCAAAAATGATTGATTTCAATCAGTTATCTAGATCTCTGAACAGTAAACACTACATATAACTTGCAAAAAAGAGGACTGATTTCAATCAGTTATCTAGATATTTGAAAAGCTGAGTTAACGATTAAATGTTTGTAATGAAATTGCTATTGTTGCAATACTTAAACATGAATGCACTTTTTTAACATATTTTATTCCAACTGTCACATTTTTTCAAATTTGCATCATACATATTTCTGGTTAGAAAATGACTGATATTTGGCATTTCTAAATAAATAATTGTAAAGGTTTCATTAAACTGATTTTTGATCATATTGTTTGTCTAATGCTTTTTCTCTGCACTATAAATCCATAAATATCATAACCAGTGATTTCACAAAATTTTGTGAAAACATGAATTAAAAACCCAATGAACAATGATCCTTCTCCTGAAACTATAAGACCCCTTCCAATGAAACTAAAGGACCTCTTCCACTGAAACTTATAGATCTCTTTCCCTGAAACAACATGGCCCAGTCTCCAATTAAGAAATTCAATAATGCATTAAAACATTTTAAACTATACAAATTGATACCCACACAAATAGTCTTCAATTATTTGTACATTTAAAGAAAACTGTACAAAAAATGAAAACATTATATTGGTACGCAACACAACTACATGGAAAATAGTATACATGTTTAAAGCAAGAGAAGTAAAAAGATTCATCTCATGCATGCAATAATTAAAAAGAAATTCAGTACAACAATATCAGGGGAATACCAGAAAGTGGTCTTTATGAGCAAAGTGATACCAATGTTTCTCATTATGCGGTTGCAGGTGAAACAAGAATTATGGTTATTTTTGGAGTTGGTTTTTAACATGGTATTTTTTGTAGGGAAGTCTTTATGATCTTATAATGAGACACATCATTACCAGTGACACAAAAATGGAATGCAAATAGAATGCAGAATGAACACAAATGAATGCAGGGAAAATGCTGCATGAAAAATAAAAACGGAATGAAATGCAAAGTACTTCAAGGTTCCCCTTTGACCTGTATTCTTGTGTGCTGATGCATGGGTTTCATATTTGAACTGAAATTGATGCGTGTGCACTCTGCCCCACACATAAGTTTGACTCTCAGAAAATTTGCCTCAAGTGTCAAATGCTGTATTTTGTACCATATAATAATCTTGCTGTTTGAAGAATCATGCCTATGCACATGCCTGGCCTATCAATCAATTAGTATTGTTCTCATTTAAATTTGTAAGGGTCAAATGGGATAGTTATGATAATTGACACAGATGTCAACTGTGATTCTTCTGAATAACTGAAATGTAATAACTCTTTATAATGCAGGATGATAAATTGGTAGTGATGATTAAAAATGACAAATGAATTTCAAAAAGCACTGACTGCATTAAGTCACAAGTATCTACACTATCTGTGAAAAATTACTAAATATTGATTTCACTTGATTCTCTAGAAATTTGGTTGCACTTGTGATATAAAAGTAAATTATTTCACATTATTGTTGCAGCACGCAGCATTCTATTATTGACTGCACAAAATCATGCCATATTAAATTTAATTTTCAAATGTAAGAAATGCATATAAATATAATGGAATATCTTCACTTATTTTTGTGGAAAACATCATCAGAATAATTCAGGCCATAAAAATGAACACGGAAACACAAAGAAGTTACTCCTTCAAAATAAAAATTCAGGCATCAAAGAAATATCCTTGTTCAGATACATTTGTGAATAATGATGGACAGATTATTGTGTTTTTCATGTGGTTGGGGCCAACAATGGAGTGCCAGGGATTAATAATCCTGAAACCATGCAGACCACATGCAGTTTAAGATGACTTTGAAAAACAATGAGGATATGTTGCCTGATTTACAATGCTCCACTTACTAGCGTTGCTTGGGAATGGTGGGCTTTTTTTATTGCCAAAACTGCCTCAAAACCAATTCTTGATCACAAATGGATCATGCCAAATTATGCAAACTGATTCTAATAGAAGAGGAGGGTGTCTGAATAAGAGTAACTAGAATGTGAACAATCTGAAATACAAAAACAGTAAAGAAAGCAATTCATTTTGTGTAGTAACTACATTTGTTTTTTGATGGAAGCTTATACATTTATATGTAATTTCAATGCAATATGTGCTGTTCAAATTTTCCTCTTTATATTTTTGCTTTTAATCATGTTGTTCATGTAATAATCATGATTCTTTTAAGCTTTCATTGTTTGACAATAAATGAAAATGAGTATTACACATATGTTTCCTTTCTTCGTAATGTTGCCGTTACTCTCGGGTTTAAGATTTGTACTCATAATCTTCAAATTTTGAATCTTGGAAATTTCAGCCCCCAGGTCAATGACCTTTCTGTTTTAAATCCTGAAGAAACCCTGTACCAAAGGAACAAATATGAGAACCCATTATTGTCCAGATGTTACTAAATTACCACAGATGAAAACCCTTTTGAATGATAAGCCAGTATTAGATTCTTTCGAATGACAATGTTTCACTCATATATCCAGTTCTAGTAGCTGAACAAGGTTTACTTACATGTAAAATGAGAAATAAAATTTCACAACAAATACACTCCAACTATATTTTTATATTTACTGCAGTTGCAGTAACAAGTTTATGATCAAACTTTTTATTTGATATTTTATTAAGGCACAATTTTGATATGTAAGCAATAGTTCTCAAAAACAGAAAACACAGCTTGGATAATTCAATTTCCATTTCATTCCAAATCAACAAAACTGAAAGAAAATGTAAGCTATAAAGTCAGAGTGCATTTCTGAAAAAGACGAGATGATAGCTAAATTGCAAACGTGAAACAAAAGCATACAAAATTAATTCCAAGTGCATTTCAAATGCAAATTAAACACAAATCAAATGCAAAGAAATATAGATTTTAACAAAGTAGCCAGTTCAGGGTGTGGTCTAATGCAGAGTATTTTCATTAGTGGAATTTTTAAAAGCAAGTAAACACTGCATATCAACTGATAGTTATTAGGACCAGATACCACAAATTATGGAATAATGTAACTCCCTTTTTAAAAAAAATAACACATTTGAAGACTGATAAACTATAATTATTAGTGGGAATAGTAGGAATGTGTGAATAGCTAAATCAAGGAAGAATAGCCACAAGTGGAATACACAGTTTAGTCATTTAGCGATCAGTTTTAATTAAGTTACATTATGTGTTAAGATTAAGTTATGAAAACCAATGAACAAAGACAAGTTAGTATTGTTAGTAAAACATGCATTTGCACCAACAAAACATAAAGCCACCATGCAAGCTCATAATGTTACCCATTTTGTCATGAGCATCAACAAAGAATTCCTCTGCCTGGATCTTCACTTGTTTTATGTCTTAATTCCAGCAGCTAGAATGCTTATGAAAAGAAAATGAAAATAACAGGTTTTTCTTGAATTATCATCAAAGTTAAAAATAATAATTTCTATTACTGAATTCTATTGGTAACCACCAACAAAACTATATCATCAGGTTTTCATTGTAAATAAATGTACAGTAAAATGAAAGCAGTATATATAAACTCAATAAAGAGAATATAAAACATGTATACGCATCATACAAATGTTCGACGAGGTACCTTTCAGACAGTGAAGATTTCCAAATAGTTCTATCAATACTCGGTATAAAGAGTAACAATGAAGCAAATTTATCTGTTCTACAAATGTTATCTCGGCTGTTTAGTAGGTCAAGTGAATTATTTCAGAGCATAACTCCTTTCCTCTGCCAGCATCCATCATCGTCTGCTACCGTACGTAACCGCTTATAAGTCGAGTCCAACTGCAAACCTGATGGACCTAGATATGCCGTTACACAATGCACTGCTTGACCTGGATCCATACCGCTTGTTAGATTTAATCAGTACAACAAATAATAACGACCCTTAACTGCTGACACATTATGCAACGGCAGATCAGAGTATGATATACGTTGTTTTGCAGCTGGGACACTATTTATAAGCGAGCATAGACGGTACACGAGATAAAGTAAACAATACAACAATTTGAGTAGGGAGGATGGAAAATATTTTGTTAACTAACCTGCCCCGGCAAATGACAAATGTTTTAGGTCAGTAGCTAGTTATCAGCGATGCAATGTGTTGCTTCTCCGACGTTCACGTGCAGCTAGGAGCAAAATCAACACTTTTCTTGCTTACAACAAATTTCTTCATGTGACAGATGACATCATGTGCGAGATGAAGCTAGGCGGGAATATCTCAGTTGTGAAGAGTCGCTATTTTCATGGCTTACACTAAAACACACGACAAAGCAACAGCACGTCTTTTTACTCAAATATACTCAAATACACTCAAATATACTCAAATTCACACGTTATATAATGACTTTATTTAAAGAGGGTAACACAACTAGACAAGAACTAATCCACCTTCAGGCCCTCATATATATATATATATATATATATATATATATATATATATATATATATATATATACGTAGACCAGTTTTTAATCGTTAACTGATGAATGTAAACGCTTTAAGTCTCCACTTTGTTGTTGACATCCTAATTCAAATGTACTGGACATGCTTTATGTCCGTTAATGGTATATGTAAGACTAAAATGGGAGGATAACAATTTTTGTATTAACCTTTAATTCTTTTTCGGGGGGGGGGAGGGAGGGGTTGAAAGCAAAATAGAAGTAATAAAGAATATAATGGATAGTTTTATTAGCTTATAATAATTATTGAAATTTATGATATCTTTAATTTAGTTGAACAATATTGACGTATTATGCACGTTTCGATTTTCTTCTTCCTTTTGATCAAATGATGTTATAACATCATTAAAATAATATAAATAAAACAATACAATAGCAAAGCACATGGTCTTAGTTCTGGGTACATGTCTAAGAAAATAGATTTGACTTCATGATATTTTGGACATCTGTTCATTATACACTTAATAACATGTTTGTATAGTTAATTGGAATAAGAGGTAGTTGTCTGGGTGAATACCTGAACTTTCACACAATGTTTGCAATAATAGTAAAGTATTCTAAGTGAAACCTTAATTTCTGCTTGTGACTATTTATACTTTATGTGCGTAAAATATTTAACTGCAATTAATATTAAAAGAAGGAATAAGAAAGGGCAACGGCGGGAAAAAAATACAAAATTTTATGCTAAAAATAAATACATAAGAGTTAGAAATGTTTGCTTTGTCTCTTCGCTTACCTTTTTGAATAAAAAAAATCTATTTAACTCAACGACAAAAGCTACCTTACAAGGACATTTTAAGGTTAGAATACTGTTGATGCAAAATTTCCAGTCACAAGTAATAGAGTAGACACCTTCGAACTCGGTTAACAATTGACATAGCGAAAGGACAAAGTCAGTTTCAAAATGTTGATTATACAATATGTAAGTTAATTCATCTCGGATTAAGGTTCTTTCCATACATTTTTAATTCAAAATTAAATAGCAGTTGAAAGAAACGTACAAAGATTTAAAAACAAATTAAATGTCCATTTGAAGAAAAAAAATAAGATCATTGCATCCACATTACTATTATATAAATCGTGGGCCGAAATTGTAAGGTATAGAGTCAAAAAGTACCAAAACCGAAACGTAACCAAGTCAAAACGAACTCAAGTCAAAACGTACCCAAATTAAAGCAAACTCGCATTAAAATACTGACATTTTTTGTGTATTTTGTTTGTATTTAGCTTTATTAAAATCAACGTATTCCTGCGAATTTTCACATTAATCAGATCAGCTAAACTTATAAAAAATACACACCTGCAATCAACCCATGTACAAATTAACTTTCAACAGATATGCTAATTATCATTAAAATAAAGCTCACGGACTGACAACTTTCTTGCATTATGTGCTCTTGCATCTATTTGCAAGGAAGCACTGTAAAATACAATTATTACATTATTCAGATTTATCGCTTACCGACAAGTGAACTAGAGATATGTGCTGGATCGCATTCAAAAGCCCATCTAAATCCAGTTCCAGCAACTCACTGATTTTCTGAGAGAGAGAGAGAGAGAGAGAGAGAGAGAGAGAGAGAGAGGGGGGGGGGGCAAGCAGCAGCATTACCTACATTTTTTCAAAGAACAACTTGTGTTTCTTATAATAACTGTGTATGCGTGACATACAAACACTTTGATAAATCTACGTGTATTATTGGAAATTCCCTGTTTTAGTACGTAAAGTAAAAAAGAAAATGTAAATTAAAATATTGTCATGCCACTGTTCACATCTATAAATGCATGCACGGTATGCTCTTGTTGTATAAACACTTTTTGTGTTTGATGCAATAAAAGTTTTTATATGAATTTACCTTTTTCATAAGCCAGATCTAAATCTCAAATAACATTTCCAAAGTTCTCTCTCTCTCTCTCTCTCTCTCTCTCTCTCTCTCTCTCTCTCTCTCTCTCTCTCTCTCTCTCTCTCGCACGTTATTGGCCGATTTGTGTAGGCCGAGTTCGTTGTGGTCCGACTCTGTTATGGGTCGAGTAGTCCCGGAATCCGGGCCGGACTTGGGCCGATTGGACCGATTGGCCCGGCGCGTTAGTAACTTTTAAAAATATATCTATAGACAGAAAGTAACTTTAAAGCGATGAAAGAACATTTTAAGTTCAATATCATATACAACTTCTTTAAAAGTTTATTTCCTAATGCCGTGTATATCCAGTGGACCCCGCCAAAATCAGCTGCCTCTCTTGACGCTCAGCATTAAGAGGTTAGTGTTAGGACTGGTCGGCCTGGTGTCAGGATAATGTGACTGGGCGGGACATCATGCTACATGTCTGCGGCATGATGCCCCAGTGCTAGACATCACAATAAACTGCCACATTGCAGACATCGTAGCGATATGACTGAAAAATTGTTAAAGCTACGTTAAAAATCCAAATCACATCACACACAACACCCCGCCAAAATCGGGCCCAGCGTTTGCTAAGACTGGTGCTGAAATCCATCAAAATACTTAGTTAAGAAAGTAGTTGATAAGCATGCATACACACAAAACAATAAAACTCTGATGCCAGTGGGTAATGAAATGATTATTGATAAATCAAAGAATATATTATTTATTAACATGCACAAAATACTAAAAGGTACAAAATACTGAGATCAGTTGACATGGATTCTAATGCAGGTTTAAACTATATTTCCATCGTCACACGACCAGTAGAAAGCTGAAAGTTATTAATACATACTAATAATATTTGAAAAAATGTAACTTAACTTTTGTTTAAATATACCAATAATACAATATAAATATACTTTTAATATAAAAAAAATGATGTATTTGAGTATATATATGAGTGTATTGGAGTGTATTGGAGTAAAAAGACTCACCCCCTCTTTGCCACTATGCCAGCAGTCCCATCTCAGGCCTCTGAAACTATATCACTCAAGTAAGAAAATGTCATAATATCATTGATACAGCATACATGCTATACATATATTCTATTTAGATCACATACAAATATACATATTTGCCCTTTGAACGGAGTTAAGATTGACTACAGGCAACTGTATTGTCCGAGTGAATGAACTCCTCACATCCCTGCCGAGTGTGTCCGCTATAAAATGTAGTTCTGGGCCTTTTGTGACTATTCACAATCAACTTTGCATATTGTTAAGTTGACTGCTTACCTTCTTGAGTTTCTATTTTTATTCAAATTGATTAAATCAACTTAAGACACACTTATGATTTAAATATAAAAGATGGTTTTGATAAAGAAAGTAGAGTACTACAAACACTGAACGCTCAGCCATTCACGTACCGGCGCATGAAAATAAATGTGGCGTAGAAACAAAGCGAAATGACGAACCAACAAGAGGTAATTAAAATATTTAATATATTCACAGTTGATTTAAGCAATTATTCTGCTTTAATTAACATTACTACCAACCATAAAATTGTTCTCTCTCTGTCTCTCTGTCTCTCGTCGGTTTGACTTAACTTTTACCATCATATATTGGTCCAGAGATATCATCGTATAACACAAGCAAAAATCAAAGCGAAAATCCTCTACGCTCGTCTTTTCACGGATTTTCGCCCGTATCTTGCTACGATGGTCCAGAGAGAGAGAGAGAGAGAGAGAGAGAGAGAGTTCTTTGGACATTTTTCGTATTAAATTAATAATAAATCAATTTTTAGAACATAATAATAGGTTTAAGAAACCGCAACAACAACATAAAGCATTAAATACATTACAGTATGTGTGGCTTGTAACCAAGAAATTTACTGTATTTTATCGACAGGCTATTGTAACTTTGTATTTATAGGTTACTGCATTTGTATGGGAAATATGAACGAGTCTTTTTCTGGAAAATACTGCACGACCTTGCGGAGTGCAGTATTTTGCCCCCAAAAAACCGAGTTCATATTATCCCATACAAATGCAGTAACCTTTTGATTATATGCTCATTTTGTTTAACTACCATAGGCTTAACAATAAAAGACATTACAAGAAACAATTTAATTGAATTCATGCTTTATTCCAAAATAAATTCACATCCGTAGATTTATCAATACACAGTAATAATATTCATGAGCACATAGCTCTTCCCAGCGACCTTTTAACTTAGTCGCGCACTCTTCATCAGTTTCAAAAAGATTTGTCGTTTTGGTCTACTTAAAATTGAAATTTAGAGTCATATTGTGAATGAATGCACATGGATTTTGTTTCTATGCTGATCCAACTCAGTTCTGCTTTTCTGATTATGAGAAGCTGAATTATTAGGTCATTTCAGTGAAATAAGGTGAATGGATTTTAGCTGGAAATGTAGGCTACTCGAAATTCCAATACAGCTTCTCTGTGCCTCAGGTTTTGCTAGACATGAAGAACAAACTAAGAAAGTACAATTTGAGGAATTTCAAGATGCATTAATGTAAGAATATTTATTACCATTCTTATTACCAGCTAAAGAAAACGCTTATGTCATGTCACTTGCATCTCGCTGTTGGAGGGACCCCAGGTATGACGTGTATCATGCATTGTGTCATCTATCGCCATCCTAACATTGTATCAAAATAGTTACACGGGGAAAATTGAAAAGCAGCTGTTGTGTGACACTCCATTTACCCAGAGAAAATAATACTTTTTTGTAGTCTTGGATTATTGGCTCTGAGGCTCTTAGTTTCCTAGCAAAACTTTCAGTTGCATTTATTTCTTGTATCTAGTATTTTGACAGACTTGTAAAATGGTACGTCTTTCATAGATATGCGATAGCCCTTGACCTCAATATGCTTTTCTATGCTATATTTTTATTTTAGACCCTAGAGAGCACTCCTCATAATCTTAACCATTCTATCTGCGAAAAGATATGAATATTCTAAATAGCTGTTTCAATGATCAGAACGGTATTTTCAATTACTGCGTCTCTCAAGTTTGTTCTTGACATTGCGAATATCACGTTCATTCGTTTGCTACTTTTAAAGTTTCTTTTCTGTCTCAGTGAACTTGTCCACAAATTGTGCACCATGTTAAATTCGTTTAGAAAACGGGATTATTAGTACTTTTTATCATTATTTTCATACATCACTAGTGATTAATGAGTGGAAATACATCATTGATCTACAATCAAGAGCACACGGTTGCAAGAATGTTTATATATACGTATTATTGCGGCATGGGCGGATCACAATTTGATATACCAATACTATTGGTATATCAGATTGCTTTATACCAACACTTTAAAAGCCATGTTATTTTTAATGTATGTAGTATATACAACGCTGTCGGTCTTTCTGCGCATCTAAGGTTTCCGTCACCAATAATGGCGCAAAATGCATACCGAATTTGACTGATTTACGAAAATAAATTCTGCAAATTCCATTTGAAAAGTGGCTATTGTCACCATAACATTCTACTCAAAATAATATTAATTTTGGACACACTGGATACTTCCCCTGTGTTTTCATGACTCGCGATATGTGGCCTATTCTACGCATGGCTTTGAAAAGATGAAATGTTAATGCATCGGGCTATGGATATGAAACAAATTCTTTTGGACTCTTTCTGTTAACATTTCAGCCGAGGAACTGTATCAAATTTATAGCTGGTTTTAAAAAATTAAAGGTAATAATACACTAAATAATGACAAGAGGCATAAAGCAAACTAAACAGTTTGTGCATAAAAAATAAATTAGTATAAGTTCAACATTTTATAAAAATAAGCTATTATGCTGAAGAGGAACAACAATGAATATGATGCAATGTGTTTACAGCGTCTCGTGTATGAAAAGAAATTACTAGAGAATTTAGAAAAAGGCTATAATGAGGGAATTTCTTGAGAATCCGTTCGAGCGGCAGCTTGGATAGCAGACGGTAAAGTAGTTGTGGGACAACTTGGATTAAGAGGCAGTATTGTTCTAAGAAAACATTTTTATCTGTTAAATAACGTATTTATTTGTATGATTCTAAAAGAGAAATATTAAATAGGTTTTTCTTGGTTACAAGTTCAAGAAGGTTATGGAGTGGGTCTTCATGTTGACATTTAGAAGTCACATTTTCATATGCATTTAGAATAGAAATGTGGGATATTTTTGTACACTTTCTAAATATCACTTTCCTTAATTAAAGGACAAGTCGTTCTTTCTTGATACAAATTGGATTTTCGACACTAAACAACACGTGATCCAATGTTTACAGAAATGACATATCGCTGCGCAGAATTACCCGACACGGTGTGTGTGTGTGTGTGTGTGTGTGTGTGTGTGTGTGTGTGTGTGTGTGTGTGTGTGTGTGTATATATATATATATATATATATATATATATATATATATATATATAATAATAATAATAGTAAAAGACTTTGTTTAGAGAAGGTAACTCAGTTAGTTACGGAACTAATCTACTTTGAGGCCTAGAACCTGTTATGTACAATATATACAGTATATACAATATGAGGTGAAAAATGAGGCTTGACACTAAATGAAAATATCAAGCCTGGAACATATGCACATGCATATGTGAACACATAAACATATATAAAATATAAACTATCATCCTGCATTGAAAAATTCAACTAAGTACAGAAAAGCAGATATTTGTATTATTAGAGCAGTTCAATTGCCTTTAAGATTTCATCCATTTGAGACATCGATTACGAAAAGAAGAAGCGGTAGGAGCCTGCCTTATGTTACTGGGAATGTTGTTCCATACCAGTGGACGAGTATTTTGAAAACTTCTTGTAAAAAATTCCTTCTTTGGCCTTGACATAATGTCATTTTAACTTTTAACGGACCCTAAATTTGGAGTACCATCAGAATCTCTTTGGTGAAAGATATTGCTTAGATATACAGGCATGACGTTTCTGGATACTTTATACATCACTTTGGCCTTTCTAAGAAATATTCTTTCAAGTATTGTTAAAATCTTTATATTATTCATTGTATCCTGAAAACCGTCAATGCATTGATCTAGAATCAAACGGCATCCCCTCTTTTGGAGTCTTAAAAGTTTTGTTTTGTTTAAATTAGTGGTATTACCCCAAATTACATTTCAATAGTCCAGATATGACTGAATAGAACTTTTATAAAAAGATGACCATTGTTACGTATATGTAATTTAAATACTTGTGTGTTAGTTTTAAATTCTCTTTTATTTTGTTTTTATTTCATTATATTTTATTGTAATGATAACTTTATTCACTGGATTTGACATTTTTCCGGAAAATTCAGTTCAGTTCGTTTTGACCTAATAAACAGTCAGTAGTCTGAAACTTTATATCTTTTGCTGACCAACATTCAGAGCCAGTTTCAGCTTTCTAGTAAACAACTCTTTTTTTATTTTTTTATTATTGAATCTTATAGTAAGATTCGTTCAGTAGAATCGAATTCGTCCATGGCGGACGTGATAGCCGGCGTGTGGTGTTCCTACGCCGCTTGAACTAAGTGATCACGTGACCCTATCAGGAGATCCGTTCTGCGTTTCAGTTAGGGTTAAAACTGACATTTCATAGTGATTTTGGTCAGTCGTAATTATACCTTCGGAGCTCAAAGGTATTTTTTGTCAGTTTGATTTGAATTTTTCTATTTTTCGGAATTAATAATCTATTTTCCCTGGAAACTTTATCCCATGCTCATCAGAATTCTTGGACAAAGACATTTATTGGAAAGTATTCGGAATTCCAAACTGGAATATTATTCTTGGTGATTCAACAAGGAACTGTTGGCACGAAAACACAAAGCAGGTTATAGAAGACGTCATCTCCTCATCGGGATTCGAACTTTGATTCACTTAGAATTTTTTAGTGATTGGACTTATATTTATTAATTCTAGGATTAATTTTGGATTAGATTCATATACCATAAGTCCTTTTCCTTATTTTTCCCTTGTTTTCTAAGGAAAATAATTATTTTGTTAAATTTTACAAAGCTTGTTGGCTTCACTCTTTTCTTTGTTACTTTTGCGCGAGCCTAGACACGTAACAAAGAAAATTGGGGCCTTGTCCTTGGGATATATGAATTTTGGCTAAAATATTTCAGAAAATTGTTTTTTGAAATTTAAATTCCCCTAGTTTTCAGAATTTTTTAAATCCCAAGTATTATTTCACATTTTGTTTGAAATCTTTCATAAAATCAACAGGCTTTTTCACACTGTCATCAAACGTGGAGACCTTTCTGTCAAATCCTACTCTGGAGCAGTTGGATTGTTTGAAAAAATATGAATAGCTTGAACTTGCCAGAAAATACGATCTTTATGAGGCAAAAACTTCTTTAACGAAGCAAGAAATAAAAAACATTTTGATCCAGTATTTGGTAGAAAAGAATGTTTTGGATAAAAATGTTTTGGTTTCGACCAGTAAGTTTGTATCAGACTCCAACATAAAGGTAAAGGAATAAAAATTAAAATACAAGATGGAATTAGAATTAAGGAAGCTTGAACTTCAGAAAGAAGAAAAACAAATGCTATTGGAAAAAGAGGAGAGAGAGAAAGATAAAAAATGCAGTTACAATTTGAGAGAGAGAGAGAGAGAGAGAGAAACAAATGCAATCAGAAGAAAGACAGAAAGAAAGACAAATGCAATTACAGAAAGAACAAATGCATTTACAATCGGAGAGAGAGAGAGAGAGAGAGAGAGAGAGAGAGACAGAGAGAGACAGAGAGACAGAGACAGAGACAGATGCAAAAAGAGAAGAATGAAAGGGAATTTCAAATTAGAATAAAAGAAATGGAGCTGGCAAGTGAAAAACACATTCCCACTTCACATACAAATTCAAGTTTTGATATTACAAAGAATATTAGGCTAGTGCCCCCTTTCAGAGAAAAGAAGTAGACAAATATTTTCTTCGGTTTCAAAAAGTTGCTGAAAATTTGAAATAGCCAAGGGAGCATTGGACTCAATTACTACAATGTGTACTTACTGGTAACGCTAGTGATATTTACCATTCACTGTCAGTTCAGCCAAGTACTTACTATGATCTGGTCAAGGAATGTATCTTGAAGGGTTATGAGTTAGTCCCTGAGGCTTATCGGCAAAAATTCAGGAATTCTAGAAAATCAACTGAACAGACCTATGTTGAATTTGCATGGGAAAAAGCACAACCATTTGATAGGTGGTGCTCTTCTAGAATGGTTAACAAAGGTTACGAAAGTCTCAGACAACTCATGTTAGTTGAAGAGTTCAAGAGCTGTGTCCATAGTGACATTAGGACTTATCTTGAGGATCGAAACCTTGGAAAATGCTGCTCTTGCTGCTTACGAGTATTTCTGAGCTCATAAAGTTCCTGTTCTAAGCAAGTCTTGATTCAAAATCCTTGTCTCTTCCTACGTGTACATATTGCAAGAAGAAAGGACACGTTATTTCTGATTGCTTCAAATTGAAATATAAGTATCAGAATCAAGATAGACCTATCCCAAATGCTGTTATTTCTAAGAGGTCAAGGTCACGGTCATATATTGAAAGCAATACATTTGTTGGGTCTAATAAACCCCAATCTGATTTTATTATGGAGAATTATGAACCATTCATGTCGAAGGAGTAGTAAGGGAAATGGAGACTTCTAGACCCAGGACCTCTCCCAACCCTCAAAACAAATACAAATTACCACCTGGGAGACCCACAAAACCCTATCCCAAAACGACTTTCATTTTTTAGTAAGGAGATTTCTAGACCAAATATAATCCAAGACCTTTACCCACCTCCTAACAAATATAAATTACCATCTGAGAGATCCTCCAAATAAATATAAATTACCATAGTGAAACATTATTTTTATTGTTTATACAAAATTTCAATCCCTATCATTATCATACTTTCTTTGATAATTATTTTCATACCTGCTGACTCTCATTGGTAGAATATCTGTTAACATACTGTCAATAATACGAAACTCGCGCATTAAATCATCCATATCATATTTTATACCCCGTAAGTAAGATCGTATCTGATCAAGTAATTTTTTGCAAGTGATACTTGCTGTTTAACAAGCATTTTTTTTTAGTCGCTAGACGAGGTTCAATTTTTTTACACGCTGTTGAAAGAGAAACACCAACGCCTGATATTATTAACAAAAACGGATTTAATGATGCTCCACTTGAAATTATACCAGAGTCGGTCAATAAAAACAGTAAATATGATATTATCCGAAGTATTTTGTTATAGTATTTGTAACATTTTTTCACGCACCAAAGTTTTTTTATGATAATATCTGTAATATTGCATTAGAGCGTCTACACCTTGTTTTGGAATATCTTCTGAAATATGATTAAAATCAATTATACTTTTTTTCATTCTATAATATTTGTTTACAGATTTTATGCAATAAGTGCCAGTTCCTGTGTTTGATTAAGTAATTAATTGAGAAGTTTCAGCTACGAATTCCAGACACCACCAATAACGTCTCGGGGGTATTTCCGTTGATGTCAACGTAAATGTTTCTTTGGTGTCCTTGTTTAGCATCACCAATAGAGGATTATGATATACATTCGGTGATGATGAAGTGGCCGCAGTAATTTCCAAACCGTACATGGACAGTCTGTATAACCCAGTTGCTTCTGTGGTATGTTCGAGAGTGTTATTTTGTGGTGTCCATGTTCATGATCCTGATGCTACTGTGTACACGATATTTTTAATTTGTCCGTATGGAATTTTAATCAGATTAGTTTTTTGAACGATACTAGGAATTCCACTAACAATAGCGTCGATTTATATGTTAACGTCGGAGAGTTTTGTGTTAATGTCAGCGAGTTTGATATCAACATGTGGTGGACTTCCAAAAAATTCATTAGTGGTTCTGTTCACGTTTCTGCGAAAATTCATAAAAAGTTGTACGTGATTTAAAAATTCGGTTCTAAATGCGGTAATTCCATCATTGATTGTTGTTAACGAAGTTGTTACTGGAATTTCCTTATCATCGACATATTTTTTCGTTGCAGCATCAAAATCATATTCTGGTGTTCTGAGATTATTAATACCATTATTATTCATGTTGAGAAATGCACGCATTATACCACCATTGACTGATACGCATTTAGATTCTTGATTATCGACATATTTTTTTGTTACGGCGTCCGCATCTGCGGTTGGATTTCCAAGGCCTGTAATTTTATTTTGATTCATGATAATGTTATCAGTGAACGAATCACCAGCTTTTTTGATATAATCGTAAACTGACTTACCAGAATCTTGTATCTTACCTTGATCGGTAAAAGTAACGATATTATTAACAACCGCGGAAGGAATTCGTATAAGTACATCTGACAGTTGTATATTACTTGTCTTTAATCGTCCTTGTTTATCCTGAAAAACAACAACTTCATTTTGATCTACACTTGTGATATTTAATAAATTATTGATTTCATTTCTGAGCTGATCAAGAGTTGCATATTTAGATAAGTCACCTTGCTGAGCTTCAGCTGATGAATCTATTAATAATGTTCCAAATTTTGTATAATAGCTCATTATTTATTGTCCTACATAAAATTGGCAACATTAGTCAGTTTAACATTACATAAAATTATATAACAACAATGGCGAAGATATTAAATTTTGATACCGAACGATTAATTAATCATAAACATAATAACGAACTTCCAGATTGCCATTATCTTATTATTGGTCGTACAGGATCAGGTAAAACAAATCTGTTATTGAATCTTTTGCTCAACAATAACTTTAACTATGACAAGGTATATACTTATACAATTAATCCACAACAAGATAAGTACGAGCTACTAAGCGAATATAATAATAAACTTCGTGATGATCTTGACGCTGGCGATGATATATTTATAATAAAACAACCAGAAGAACTAATTCCAGTTGACAAACTTGATTCATCTGAGCATAAAATAATTGTATTTGACGATATTCCGCTAAACAATGAGGAGATGAACAAGATCAGATCTTATTTTTCATTATCACGTAATAAAAGATGTAATTCTGTTTATCTCGCCCAAGGTTTTTACAACGTCGATAGATTTATCAGGCGAAATACTGGTTGTTTTATATTATTTCCCGGACTAGATAATGTTGATGTAAGAAATATTGCAAACGAGCAATGCGGTGACGTAACAAAAGATAAATTTATTGAATTATATCATCAAGCAACCAAAGACAAATACAATTTCTTTTTATTTGACAAGCTAGCGCGTGATCCGGCTAAGATGTTTCATTGTTGCATTGACACGTTTTTATAGGTGAATTTTATAAAGCGTATAAAAAATAATGGACAAGCATCAACAAAGAATCGAGTTGCTAAAGAAATTTATTGAAATTCGAGCAGCTTTTAAGAAAAAAGTGGAAGAAGCTCGACGTGGACAAGTTCAAGCAGAGGAAGAAACTGCTAAACTTTTCAAACCTGTTACTGAAGCAGTACTTGGCAAGCAACCAGAAATATCAACATTATCTGCAGACGAGCTTAAAAGATTACAAGAAAAACGTTTATTAGGTTTACTTGGGGAAAGATCGAAAGAAGAAAATAAAAAAATTGCAGAAGAACTTGTAAGAAATATTGCTGATCCTGCTGTACGACAGGCTGAATTTGACATATTAATGAACAACCCTCTTGCTTGCGGTTCAGCAAGCTATTGCAAGATTGACTGTTAATCCAGCAGAGTTAAAGAGGTTAATAGAAAAATTGTCAGAGCAAACTAAGGAATTGGCTGAGAAACAAAAAATAATGACTGAAACCATTGTAGTAGAAATGCCTATTGAAAAACAGATAAGATTTTATAGAAAAAATGCACGTGTTAAAATATCAGATGCAGAATATAATGATTTTATTAATAGATATAAAATCATTGAAATTGACAAAGTTCGAACTTGGCCAGAAGAAAAATATAACAATTTAAGAGAAAAATTAACAGAAATTATAGATACTGGTTTACGTGCTGATGAAGGAATTAAAAAATTAAAAGATGAAAAGAATTTATTAAAAGTATATTATTATATAAGAGAAGGAATTATTGCTGAGGTTTTACTTAAAGCAGCAACACAGTACAGAACCAGAAGAGTAAAATATGGTAAAGGTTGGAATTTTAAAAGACTATTTGATAAATATGAAAACGAACGAGATGTAACATTACCAGAGGAAACAACTGGATCTGGAGTTAAAGTTTTTACATCAAACACAGGAATAGTTGACCAACTTATATTATTGATATTATCCAAAGAGGCTTGTAATGAAAGCGCAGGGATCAATAACGAAATCACTGATATACTAGATCATCTTAGATCGAGTGGATTACTAACATCGGACGAGTATGAAATTTTACATAACGATCTTATCTAACAATATTAATATAATGTCACTAACATCAACAACATTATTACTTGATTCGTCGCAGACAACAGGAAACAGCGCAAACTTTTCTGTTTATTACAATCCGCCAATACAACTTGATCCTGAAAAACAGTATGAGATTGGACTAATTTCCTGTACAGCATGGAATTCTATGGCTAACGTAAAAACTGGAGTAAATGATGAGTTTAGGTTTATAAACATAGCTATTGAAGGAGATAAATGGAAAACATTTAAAATTCCACAAGGAGCTTATAACCTCACTGATCTAAATAAAACGATAAAGGAGCTGATAACAAAAGCGGGCGGTATAGCTGATAATTTTGAGATAACACCAAATTATAACATATTACGAGCTAGTATAACATTAAAAAATAATATGATGATTGATTTTTACATCACCAAAAAGTGTCGCATCACTGATAGGATTTCTCCATAAAATTTATAATAGTCCTAAAGAAGCTGTTACATATAAAGGTGAACTGCCAGTAAATATAACAGAAGTAAACACAATATTAATAAATTGCTCTATTGCATCTGGATCTTACTCAGCCCAGGGTAGTAGGGGACAAACGATATGCAGTTTTTCGCCAGACGTTCCACCAGGATCTATCATGCAAATTAGTCCTAGACAAGTTATTTATTATCCGATTAATCTTGAAAATCAAATAACAAGTATAACAATGCAATTAACAGATCAATCAGGTAGACAAATAGATCTTAACAACGAAATTGTCACGTATTATTTACACATGCGCACTGTATAAATCATCGATAGCGTAGTCAATTTTGTGAGCCTATATTTTATAGACAAAGATGAGACGAAGAAAAATTTATAGAAGAAAAATCGTAGGTGGGTTTTTTGGAAACATATTTACTAAATTTGTAGAAAATGTCCCAGGAATTGCGAGTAAAGTAGCACCAATTGCACTTGACGCAGGTAAAGCTTTTGCGACGGGGGTAGCTTCTTCAGCAGGCACTGCAGTAGGACAAAAGATCGTTGATAAGATTAGAGGACCTTCAGCATTGGAAATAAAACGAGCAATATCAGATATTGCGCCAACAAAAGAAACAAAACGAGCTATGATAGCTACAACAAAAAAATTATTATCACCACATGGTGAAGAAATAGTACGTAAACTTGTAAAGAAAACAAAACCGACGACTGCTGCTGCTTTTTAATTATGTGCTGCAATTTTGTGTGGCGATTATAAAATAAAATGTCAGCTAAAAATTATCTCGATCTTGCTGAAGAATACGATACTGACGACGCTGTAACAGAATTCGAATACGTCGAGTATCTCGATGAAAACTCAAACGAACCAAATAAAACTGGTGTTAGAACTTTTAACACAAGAGATCAGGACTGTTTCTACTGCCACATAAGGCAGTGTTAGAAGTGCGTGGCCAAATATTAACTGCGATAGGTGGTGATATTGCAGCTGGTGTAGAAATTGCGCTTGTCAATAACGGTTGGAGATTATTCAAAAGTGCACGATATCAACTGGCCAGTCAAACTGTAGAAGATATTTCAATGCACTTGCCTATACCTCATTCGGGACAGCTGTTTCGAGCGAGTTTCGTACTGGCGCTGGTAATCCTGGCCCAGATAGCAATAATCGAATCGCCAATCCCGCTAATAATGCAGCTGGTGATATTGGAGACTCAGTAAGATTAGCGGTCACAAGAATAAGACGACAGCAATATAACGAGGGATTTGCCAAACGAAAAGCGTTGCCGCAGAATCTCGCCAAATAGCAATGATGCTTCCGTTAAGTACAATCTTTGGATTTTGCCGTGAATACAACAAAGTTTTTCGAGGAATAAAACA
This sequence comes from Megalonaias nervosa, assembly GCA_016617855.1. NCBI lineage: Eukaryota > Metazoa > Mollusca > Bivalvia > Unionida > Unionidae > Megalonaias > Megalonaias nervosa. The sequence continues at coordinate 87,654 of JAECUM010015532.1, forward strand.
TACACTTATTTTAGATCGGGCTGATCAAAACGATTGTATAATGCACGCTGATGGAGTGGTGAAGGACAGTTTGCTATTGCAAGATTAGCGCTGTGGATGCCACGAGTTGTCCCCTCTGTAGCTAAAACGATGGAGCTCGAATCATTATTGACCGCCTATACAAAAAAGATATACTTCCAGCAAAACAGAATTTATCAAACAGCAATTCCTAACGCAACTGATTACACATGGCGTGTTACAACTACAGCGCGAACAACTACCTCGACATTTGTTCGTTGTATTTCAACGACAGGCACGTCTTAATGATCAAGAAATGAACAATTCCGTATTTGATAACCCTGATGTCAGACGAATATTTGTGAGAGTAAATTCTAAACAATATCCCGAACGTGCAATCGAATGCAATTTTGCTGTAGACGCCACCAGAAACGTATCTCGGCCGTATATGTACCTTATGGAGGCTATGCAAAAATATCAGGATTCGGACAGTGGATCTCAAATATCAGTAGAAGAGTTTCGATCGCTCTATCCTATCTTCTATTTTGATATATCAAAGCATTCCGAACGAGCTATCGGATCAACTGCTGATATTGAGGTCACCTGGACACTTGGCGTACTGCCAGCCGAACAGTATAACGTATATGCGCTAGTTGTCAGTGACAGATTCTTGACAATTGATGCAACTAAGGGAAGAATGACTGTACAAGCTTAATCTAACGACCTTGATATAAAATAATGAAAACCAAGT